>JBBPBS010000474.1:0-17463 GCA_037974835.1 Cicer judaicum | reverse complement strand
ATCCAATGACACAAACACACCTATTGGATGCACACGATTAGTTAGAAACCCTAATTGGACAAGAATAAGCCTAGGGAGGACGAAAATGACCTAATTGTTCATCGAAAGACACAAATGAACTTATTCGACGCGTAAGATTGGTTGAAAACCCTAATTGGACAAGAATAAGCCCAGGGAGGACGAAAATGACCTAAATGTTCATCCAATGGCATAAACACACCTATTGGATGCACAAGATTCGTTAAAAACACTAATTGGACAAGAATAAGCCTAGGGAGGTCAAAAATGAAGAAAATGTGCATCCAATGACACAAACACACCTATTGGATGCACAAGATTCGTTAAAAACCCTAATTGGACAAGAATAAGCCTAGGGAGACCGAAAACGACCTAATTGTTAATCCAATGACACAAACACACCTATTGGATGCACTAGATTGGTTAGAAACCCTAATTGGACAAGAATAAGCCTAGGGAGGACGAAAATGACCTAATTGTACATCCAATGAAACAAACACACCTATTGGATGCACAAGATTGGTTAGGAACCCTAATTGGACAAGAATAAGCCTAGAGATGTCGTAAATGACCTAAATGTTCATCCAATGACACAATCACACCAATTGGATGCACAAGATTGGTTAGAAACCCTAATTGGAAAAGAATAAGCCTAGGAAGGACGAAAATGACCTAATTGTTCATCCAATGACACAAACACACCAATTGGATGCACAAGATTGCTTAGAAACCCTAATTGGACAAGAATAAGCCTAGGGAAGACGAAAATGACCTAATTGTTCATCCAATGACACAAACACACCTATTGGATGCACAAGTTTCGTTAAAAACCCTAATTTGCCAACAATAAGGCAAGGGATGACGAAACTGACCTAAATGTTCATCCAATGACACAAATACACTTATTGGATGCTCAAGATTGGTTAAAAACCCTAATTGGACAAGAATAAGCCTAGGGAGACCGAAAATGACCTAATTGTTCATCCAATGACACAAAAACACCTATTGGACAAGAATAAGCCTAGGGAAGTCGTAAATGACCTAAATGTTCATCCAATGACACAAACACACCTATTGGATGCACAAGATTAGTTAGAAACCCTAATTGGACAAGAATAAGCCTAGGGAGGACGAAAATGACCTAATTGTTCATCGAAAGACACAAATGAACTTATTCAATGCACAAGATTGGTTGAAAACCCTAATTGGACAAGAATAACCCTAGGGAGGACGAAAATGACCTAAATGTTCATCCAATGACAAAAACACACCTATTGGATGCCCAAGATTGGTTAGAAACCGTAATTGGGCAAGGATAAGCCTAGGGAGGTCAAAAATGAAGAAAATGTTCATCCAATGACTCAAACACACCAATTGGATGCACAAGATTGGTTAGAAATATTAATTGGCCAACAATAAGCCAAGGGATGACGAAAATGACCTAAATGTTCATCTAGTGACACAAATACACTTATTGGATGCTCAAGATTGGTTAAAAACCCTAATTGGACAAGAATAAGCCTAGGGAGACCGAAAATGACCTAATTGTTCATCCAATGACCCAAAAACACCTATTGGACAAGAAAAAGCCTAGGGAAGTCGTAAATGACCTAAATGTTCATCCAATGACACAAACACACCTATTGGATGCACAAGATTAGTTAGAAACCCTAATTGGACAAGAATAAGCCTAGGGAGGACGAAAATGACCTAATTGTTCATCGAAAGACACAAATGAACTTATTCAATGCACAAGATTGGTTGAAAACCCTAATTGGACAAGAATAACCCTAGGGAGGACGAAAATGACCTAATTGTTCATCCAATGACACAAAAACACCTATTGGACAAGAATAAGCCTAGGGAAGTCGTAAATGACCTAAATGTTCATCCAATGACACAAACACACCTATTGGATGCACAAGATTAGTTAGAAACCCTAATTGGACAAGAATAAGCCTAGGGAGGACGAAAATGACCTAATTGTTCATCGAAAGACACAAATGAACTTATTCAATGCACAAGATTGGTTGAAAACCCTAATTGGACAAGAATAACCCTAGGGAGGACGAAAATGACCTAAATGTTCATCCATTGACACCAACACACCCATTGGATGCACAAGATTAGTTAGAAACCCTAATTGGACAAGAATAAGCCTAGGGAGGACGAAAATGACCTAATTGTTCATCCAAAGACACAACTGAACTTATTCGATGCACAAGATTGGTTGAAAACTCTAATTGGACAAGAATAACCCTAGGGAGGAAGAAAATGACCTAAATGTTCATCCATTGACACCAACACACCCAATGGATGCACAAGGTTAGTTAGAAACCCTAATTGGACAAGAATAAGCCTAGGGAGGACGAAAATGACCTGATTGTTCATCCAAAGACACAACTGAACTTATTCGATGCACAAGATTGGTTGAAAACCCTAATTGGATATGAATAAGTCTAGGTAGGACAAAAATGACCTAAATGTTCATCCAATGACACAAACACACCTATTGGATGCACAAGTTTTGTTCAAAACCCTAATTGGACAAGAAAAAGCCTAGGGAAGTCGTAAATGACCTAAATGTTCATCCAACGACACAAACACACCAATTGGATGCAAAAGATTGCTTAGAAACCCTAATCGGACAAGAATAAGCCTAGGGAGGAAGAAAATGACCTAATTGTTCATCCAATGACACAAATGAACTTATTCAATGCACAAGATTGGTTGAAAACCCTAATTGGACAAGAATAACTTTAGGGAGGACGAAAATTACCTAAATGTTCATCCAATGACAAAAACACACCTATTGGATGCACAAGATTGGTTAGAAACCGTAATTGGGCAAGACTAAGCCAAGGGATGACCAAAATGACCTAAATGTTCATCCAATGACACAAACACACCTATTGGATGCACAAGGTTGGATACAAACCCTAATTGGACAAGAATAAGCGTAGGGAGACCGAAAATGACCTAATTGATCATCCAATGACACAAACACACCTATTGGATGCACAAGATTAGTTAGAAATCCTAATTGGACAAGAATAAGCCTAGGGAGGACGAAAATGACCTAATTGTTCATCGAAAGACACAAATGAACTTATTCAATGCACAAGATTGGTTGAAAACCCTAATTGGACAAGAATAACCCTAGGGAGGACGAAAATGACCTAAATGTTCATCCATTGACACCAACACACCCATTGGATGCACAAGATTAGTTAGAAACCCTAATTGGACAAGAATAAGCCTAGGGAGGACGAAAATGACCTAATTGTTCATCCAAAGACACAACTGAACTTATTCGATGCACAAGATAGGTTGAAAACCCTAATTGGAAAATAATAAGACTAGGGAGACCGAAAATGACCTAATTGTTCATCCAATGACACAAACACACCTATTGGACGCACAAGATTGGTTAGAAACCCTAATTGGACAAGAATAAGCCTAGGGAGGACGAAAATGACCTAATTGTTCATTCAATGAAACAAACACACCTATTGGATGCACAAGATTAGTTAGAAACCCTAATTGGACAAGAATAAGCCTAGGGAGGACGAAAATGACCTAATTGTTCATCGAAAGACACAAATGAACTTATTCAATTCACAAGATTGGTTGAAAACCCTAATTGGACAAGAATTACCCTAGGGAGGACGAAAATGACCTAAATGTTCATCCATTGACACCAACACACCCATTGGATGCACAAGATTAGTTAGAAACCCTAATTGGACAAGAATAAGCCTAGGGAGGACGAAAATGACCTAATTGTTCATCCAAAGACACAACTGAACTTATTCGATGCACAAGATTGGTTGAAAACCCTAATTGGACCAGAATAAGCCTAGGTAGGACGAAAATGACCTAAATGTTCATCCAATGACACAAACACACCTATTGGATGCGCAAGATTCGTTAAAAACCCTAATTGGACAAGAATAAGCCTTGGGAAACCGAAAATGACCTAATTATTCATCCAATGACACAAACACACCAATTGGATGCACAAGATTGCTTAGAAACCCTAATTGGACAAGAATAAGCCTAGGGAGGACGAAGATGACCTAATTGTTCATCCAATGACACAAATGAACTTATTCAATGCACAAGATTGGTTGAAAACCCTAATTGGACAAGAATAACTTTAGGGAGGACGAAAATTACCTAAATGTTCATCCAATGACAAAAACACACCTATTGGATGCACAAGATTGGTTAGAAACCGTAATTGGGCAAGAATAAGCCTAGGGAGGTCAAAAATGAAGAAAATGTTCATCCAATGACTCAAACACACCAATTGGATGCACAAGATTGATTAGAAATATTAATTGGCCAACAATAAGCCAAGGGATGACGAAAATGACCTAAATGTTCATCCAATGACACAAATACACTTATTGGATGCTCAAGATTGGTTAAAAACCCTAATTGGACAAGAATAAGCCTCAGGAGACCGAAAATGACCTAATTGTTCATCCAATGACACAAACACACCTATTGGATGCACAAGATTGGTTAGAAACCCTAATTGGACAAGAATAAGCCTTGGGAGGACGAAAATGACCTAATTGTTCATCCAAAGACACAACTGAACTTATTCGATGCACAAGATTGGTTGAAATTCCTAATTTGACAAGAATAAGCCTAGGGAGGACGAAAATGACCTAATTGTTTATCCAATGACACAAACACACCTATTGGATGCACAAGATTCGTTAAAAACCCTAATTGGACAAGAATAAGCCTAGGGAGACCAAAAACTACCTAATTGTTAATCCAATGACACAAACACACCTATTGGATGCACAAGATTGGTTAGAAACCCTAATTGGACAAGAATAAGCCTAGGGAGGACGAAAATGACCTAATTGTTCATCCAATGAAACAAACACACCTATTGGATGCACAAGATTGGTTAGAAACCCTAATTGGATAAGAATAAGCCTAGGGATGTCGTAAATAACCTAAATGTTCATCCAATGACACAATCACACCAATTGGATGCACAAGATTGGTTAGAAACCCTAATTGGACAAGAATAAGCCTAGGGAGGACGAAAATGACCTAATTGTTCATCCAATGACACAAATGAACTTATCCAATGCACAAGATTGGTTGAAAACCCTAATTGGAGAAGAATAACCCTAGGGAGGACGAAAATGACCTAAATGTTCATCCATTGACACCAAAACACCCATTGGATGCACAAGATTAGTTAGAAACCCTAATTGGACAATAATAAGCCTAGGGAGGACGAAAATGACCTAATTGTTCATCCAAAGACACAACTGAACTTATTCGATGCACAAGATTGGTTGAAAACCCTAATTGGACAAGAATATGACTAGGTAGGACGAAAATGACCTAAATGTTCATCCAATGACACAAACACACCTATTGGATGCGCAAGATTCGTTAAGAACCCTAATTGGACAAGAATAAGCCTAGGGAAACCGAAAATGACCTAATTATTCATCCAATGACACAAACACACCAATTGGATGCACAAGATTGCTTAGAAACCCTAATTGGACAAGAATAAGCCTAGGGAGGACGAAGATGACCTAATTGTTCATCCAATGACACAAATGAACTTATTCAATGCACAAGATTGGTTGAAAACCCTAATTGGACAAGAATAACTTTAGGGAGGACGAAAATTACCTAAATGTTCATCCAATGACAAAAACACACCTATTGGATGCACAAGATTGGTTAGAAACCGTAATTGGGCAAGAATAAGCCTAGGGAGGTCAAAAATGAAGAAAATGTTCATCCAATGACTCAAACACACCAATTGGATGCACAAGATTGGTTAGAAACCCTAATTGGCCAACAATAAACCAAGGGATGACGAAAATGACCTAAATGTTCATCCAATGACACAAATACACTTATTGGATGCTCAAGATTGGTTAAAAACCCTAATTGGACAAGAATAAGCCTCGGGAGACCGAAAATGACCTAATTGTTCATCCAATGACACAAACACACCTATTGGATGCACAAGATTGGTTAGAAACCCTAATTGGACAAGAATAAGCCTTGGGAGGACGAAAATGACCTAATTGTTCATCCAAAGACACAACTGAACTTATTCGATGCACAAGATTGGTTGAAATTCCTAATTTGACAAGAATAAGCCTAGGGAGGACGAAAATGACCTAATTGTTCATCCAATGACACAAACACACCTATTGGATGCACAGGATTCGTTAAAACCCCTAATTGGACAAGAATAATCCTAGGGAGACCGAAAACTACCTAATTGTTAATCCAATGACACAAACACACCTATTGGATGCACAAGATTGGTTAGAAACCCTAATTGGACAAGAATAAGCCTAGGGAGGACGAAAATGACCTAATTGTTCATCCAATGACACAAATGAACTTATTCAATGCACAAGATTGGTTGAAAACCCTAATTGGACAAGAATAACCCTAGGGAGGACGAAAATGACCTAAATGTTCATCCATTGACACCAACACACCCATTGGATGCACAAGATTAGTTAGAAACCCTAATTGGACAAGAATAAGCCTAGGGAGGACGAAAATGACCTAATTGTTCATCCAAAGACACAACTGAACTGATTCGATGCACAAGATTGGTTGAAAACCCTAATTGGACAAGAATAAGCCTAGGTAGGACTAAAATTACCTAAATGTTCATCCAATGACAAAAACACACCTATTGGATGCACAAGATTGGTTAGAAACCGTAATTGGGCAAGAATAAGCCTAGGGAGGTCAAAAATGAAGAAAATGTTCATCCAATGACTCAAACACACCAATTGGATGCACAAGATTGGTTAGAAACCCTAATTGGCCAACAATAAGCCAAGGGATGACGAAAATGACCTAAATGTTCATCCAATGACACAAATACACTTATTGGATGCTCAAGATTGGTTAAAAACCCTAATTGGACAAGAATAAGCCTCGGGAGACCGAAAATGACCTAATTGTTCATCCAATGACACAAACACACCTATTGGATGCACAAGATTGGTTAGAAACCCTAATTGGACAAGAATAAGCATTGGGAGGACGAAAATGACCTAACTGTTCATCCAAAGACACAACTGAAATTATTCGATGCACGAGATTGGTTGAAATTCCTAATTTGACAAGAATAAGCCTAGGGAGGACGAAAATGACCTAATTGTTCATCCAATGACACAAACACACCTATTGGATGCACAGGATTCGTTAAAAACCCTAATTGGAAAAAAATAAGCCTAGGGAGACCGAAAACTACCTAATTGTTAATCCAATGACACAAATACACTTATTGGATGCTCAAGATTGGTTAAAAACCCTAATTGGACAAGAATAAGCCGCGGGAGACCGAAAATGACCTAATTGTTCATCCAATGACACAAACACACCTATTGGATGCACAAGATTGGTTAGAAACCCTAATTGGCCAACAATAAACCAAGGGATGACGAAAATGACCTAAATGTTCATCCAATGACACAAATACACTTATTGGATGCTCAATATTGGTTAAAAACCCTAATTGGACAATAATAAGCCTCGGGAGACCGAAAATGACCTAATTGTTCATCCAATGACACAAACACACCTATTGGATGCACAAGATTGGTTAGAAACCCTAATTGGACAAGAATAAGCCTAGGGAGGACGAAAATGACCTAATTGTTCATCCAATGACACAAATGAAGTTATTCAATGCACAAGATTGGTTGAAAACCCTAATTGGACAAGAATAACCCTAGGGAGGACGAAAATGACCTAAATGTTCATCCATTGACACCAACACACCCAATGGATGCACAAGATTAGTTAGAAACCCTTATTGGACAAGAATAAGCCTAGGGAGGACGAAAATGACCTAATTGTTCATCCAAAGACACAACTGAACTTATTCGATGCACAAGATTGGTTGAAAACCCTAATTGGACAAGAATAAGTATAGGTAGGACGAAAATGACCTAAATGTTCATCCAATGACACAAACACACCTATTGGATGCACAAGTTTTGTTCAAAACCCAAATTGGACAAGAAAAAGCCTAGGGAAGTCGTAAATGACCTAAATGTTCATCCAATGACACAAAGACACCAATTGGATGCACAATATTGCTTAGAAACCCTAATCGGACAAGAATAAGCCTAGGGAGGACGAAAATGACCTAATTGTTCATCCAATGACACAAATGAACTTATTCAATGCACAAGATTGGTTGAAAACCCTAATTGGACAAGAATAACTTTAGGGAGGACGAAAATTACCTAAATGTTTATCCAATGAAAAAAACACACCTATTGGATGCACAAGATTGGTTAGAAACCGTAATTGGGCAAGACAATGCCAAGGGATGACAAAAATGACCTAAATGTTCATCCAATGACACAAACACACCTATTGGAAGCACAAGGTTGGATACAAACCCTAATTGGACAAGAATAAGCGTAGGGAGACCGAAAATGACCTAATTGTTCATCCAATGACACAAACACACCTATTGGATGCACAAGATTAGTTAGAAACCCTAATTGGACAAGAATAAGCCTAGGGAGGACGAAAATGACCTAATTGTTCATCGAAAGACACAAATGAACTTATTCAATGCACAAGATTGGTTGAAAACCCTAATTGGACAAGAATAACCCTAGCGAGGACGAAAATGACCTAAATGTTCATCCATTGACACCAACACACCCATTGGATGCACAAGATTAGTTAGAAACCCTAATTGGACAAGAATAAGCCTAGGGAGGACGAAAATGACCTAATTGTTCATCCAAAGACACAACTGAACTTATTCGATGCACAAGATAGGTTGAAAACCCTAATTGGAAAATAATAAGACTAGGGAGACCGAAAATGACCTAACTGTTCATCCAATGACACAAACACACCTATTGGACGCACAAGATTGGTTAGAAACCCTAATTGGACAAGAATAAGCCTAGGGAGGACGAAAATGACCTAATTGTTCATTCAATGAAACAAACACACCTATTGGATGCACAAGATTAGTTAGAAACCCTAATTGGACAAGAATAAGCCTAGGGAGGACGAAAATGACCTAATTGTTCATCGAAAGACACAAATGAACTTATTCAATGCACAAGATTGGTTGAAAACCCTAATTGGACAAGAATAACCCTAGGGAGGACGAAAATGACCTAAATGTTCATCCATTGACACCAACACACCCATTGGATGCACAAGATTAGTTAGAAACCCTAATTGGACAAGAATAAGCCTAGGGAGGACGAAAATGACCTAATTGTTCATCCAAAGACACAACTGAACTTATTCGATGCAAAAGATTGGTTGAAAACCCTAATTGGACAAGAATAAGCCTAGGTAGGACGAAAATGACCTAAATGTTCATCCAATTACACAAACACACCTATTGGATGCGCAAGATTCGTTAAAAACCCTAATTGGACAAGAATAAGCCTAGGGAAACCGAAAATGACCTAATTGTTCATCCAATGACACAAACACACCAATTGGATGCACAAGATTGCTTAGAAACCCTAATTGGACAAGAATAAGCCTAGGGAGGACGAAGATGACCTAATTGTTCATCCAATGACACAAATGAACTTATTCAATGCACAAGATTGGTTGAAAACCCTAACTGTTAAAGAATAACTTTAGGGAGGACGAAAATTACCTAAATGTTCATCCAATGACAAAAACACACCTATTGGATGCACAAGATTGGTTAGAAACCGTAATTGGGCAAGGATAAGCCTAGGGAGGTCAAAAATGAAGAAAATGTTCATCCAATGACTCAAACACACCAATTGGATGCACAAGATTGGTTAGAAATATTAATTGGCCAACAATAAGCCAAGGGATGACGAAAATGACCTAAATGTTCATCTAGTGACACAAATACACTTATTGGATGCTCAAGATTGGTTAAAAACCCTAATTGGACAAGAATAAGCCTAGGGAGACCGAAAATGACCTAATTGTTCATCCAATGACACAAAAACACCTATTGGACAAGAATAAGCCTAGGGAAGTCGTAAATGACCTAAATGTTCATCCAATGACACAAACACACCTATTGGATGCACAAGATTAGTTAGAAACCCTAATTGGACAAGAATAAGCCTAGGGAGGACGAAAATGACCTAATTGTTCATCGAAAGACACAAATGAACTTATTCAATGCACAAGATTGGTTGAAAACCCTAATTGGACAAGAATAACCCTAGGGAGGACGAAAATGACCTAATTGTTCATCCAATGACACAAAAACACCTATTGGACAAGAATAAGCCTAGGGAAGTCGTAAATGACCTAAATGTTCATCCAATGACACAAACACACCTATTGGATGCACAAGATTAGTTAGAAACCCTAATTGGACAAGAATAAGCCTAGGGAGGACGAAAATGACCTAATTGTTCATCGAAAGACACAAATGAACTTATTCAATGCACAAGATTGGTTGAAAACCCTAATTGGACAAGAATAACCCTAGGGAGGACGAAAATGACCTAAATGTTCATCCATTGACACCAACACACCCATTGGATGCACAAGATTAGTTAGAAACCCTAATTGGACAAGAATAAGCCTAGGGAAACCGAAAATGACCTAATTATTCATCCAATGACACAAACACACCAATTGGATGCACAAGATTGCTTAGAAACCCTAATTGGACAAGAATAAGCCTAGGGAGGACGAAGATGACCTAATTGTTCATCCAATGACACAAATGAACTTATTCAATGCACAAGATTGGTTGAAAACCATAATTGGACAAGAATAACTTTAGGGAGGACGAAAATTACCTAAATGTTCATCCAATGACAAAAACACACCTATTAGATACACAAGATTGGTTAGAAACCGTAATTGGGCAAGAATAAGCCTAGGGAGGTCAAAAATGAAGAAAACGTTCATCCAATGACTCAAACACACCAATTGGATGCACAAGATTGGTTAGAAACCCTAATTGGCCAACAATAAGCCAAGGGATTACGAAAATGACCTAAATGTTCATCCAATGACACAAATACACTTATTGGATGCTCAAGATTGGTTAAAAACCCTAATTGGACAAGAATAAGCCTCGGGAGACCGAAAATGACCTAATTGTTCATCCAATGACACAAACACACCTATTGGATGCACAAGATTGGTTAGAAACCCTAATTGGACAAGAATAAGCCTTGGGAGGACGAAAATGACCTAATTGTTCATCCAAAGACACAACTGAACTTATTCGATGCACAAGATTGGTTGAAATTCCTAATTTGACAAGAATAAGCCTAGGGAGGACGAAAATGACCTAATTGTTTATCCAATGACACAAACACACCTATTGGATGCACAAGATTCGTTAAAAACCCTAATTGGACAAGAATAAGCCTAGGGAGACCGAAAACTACCTAATTGTTAATCCAATGACACAAACACACCTATTGGATGCACAAGATTGGTTAGAAACCCTAACTGGACAAGAATAAGCCTAGGGAGGACGAAAATGACCTAATTGTTCATCCAATGACACAAATGAAGTTATTCAATGCACAAGATTGGTTGAAAACCCTAATTGGACAAGAATAACCCTAGGGAGGACGAAAATGACCTAAATGTTCATCCATTGACACCAACACACCCAATGGATGCACAAGATTAGTTAGAAACCCTTATTGGACAAGAATAAGCCTAGGGAGGACGAAAATGACCTAATTGTTCATCCAAAGACACAACTGAACTTATTCGATGCACAAGATTGGTTGAAAACCCTAATTGGACAAGAATAAGTCTAGGTAGGATGAAAATGACCTAAATGTTCATCCAATGACACAAACACACCTATTGGATGCACAAGTTTTGTTCAAAACCCTAATTGGACAAGAAAAAGCCTTGGGAAGTCGTAAATGACCTAAATGTTCATCCAATGACACAAACACACCAATTGGATGCACAATATTGCTTAGAAACCCTAATCGGACAAGAATAAGCCTAGGGAGGACGAAAATGACCTAATTGTTCATCCAATGACACAAATGAACTTATTCAATGCACAAGATTGGTTGAAAACCCTAATTGGACAAGAATAACTTTAGGGAGGACGAAAATTACCTAAATGTTTATCCAATGACAAAAACACACCTATTGGATGCACAAGATTGGTTAGAAACCGTAATTGGGCAAGACAAAGCCAAGGGATGACAAAAATGACCTAAATGTTCATCCAATGACACAAACACACCTATTGGAAGCACAAGGTTGGATACAAACCCTAATTGGACAAGAATAAGCGTAGGGAGACCGAAAATGACCTAATTGTTCATCCAATGACACAAACACACCTATTGGATGCACAAGATTAGTTAGAAACCCTAATTGGACAAGAATAAGCCTAGGGAGGACGAAAATGACCTAATTGTTCATCGAAAGACACAAATGAACTTATTCAATGCACAAGATTGGTTGAAAACCCTAATTGGACAAGAATAACCCTAGCGAGGACGAAAATGACCTAAATGTTCATCCATTGACACCAACACACCCATTGGATGCACAAGATTAGTTAGAAACCCTAATTGGACAAGAATAAGCCTAGGGAGGACGAAAATGACCTAATTGTTCATCCAAAGACACAACTGAACTTATTCGATGCACAAGATAGGTTGAAAACCCTAATTGGAAAATAATAAGACTAGGGAGACCGAAAATGACCTAATTGTTCATCCAATGACACAAACACACCTATTGGATGCACAAGATTAGTTAGAAACCCTAATTGGACAAGAATAAGCCTAGGGAGGACGAAAATGACCTAATTGTTCATCCAAAGACACAAAGGAACTTATTCGATGCACAAGATTGTTTGAAAACCCTAATTGGACAAGAATAAGCCTAGGGAGGACGAAAATGACCTAAATGTTCATCCAATGACACAAACACACCTATTGGATGCACAAGATTCGTTAAAAACCCTAATTGGACAAGAATATGCCTAGGGAAGTCGCAAATGACCTAAATGTTCATCCAATGACACAAACACACCAATTGGATGCACAAGATTGGTTAGAAACCCTAATTGGACAAGAATAAGCCTAGGGTGGAAGAAAATGACCTAATTGTTCATCCAATGACACAAATGAACTTATTCAATGCACAAGATTGGTTGAAAACCCTAATTGGACAAGAATAACCTAAGGGAGGACAAAAATTACCTAAATGTTCATCCAATGACACAAACACAGCTATTGGATGCACAAGATTGGTTAGAAACCCTAATTGGCCAAGAATAAGCCCAGGGATGACCAAAATGACCTAAATGTTCATCCAATGACACAAACACACCTATTGGATGCACAAGATTGGTTAGAAACCTTAATTGGCCAAGAATAAACCAAGGGATGACCTAAATGTTCATCCAATGACCTAATTGGATGCACAAGGTTGGATACAAACCCTAATTGGACAAGAATAAGCGTAGGGAGACCGAAAATGATCTAATTGTTCATCCAATGACACAAACACACCTATTTGATGCACAAGATTAGTTAGAAACCCTAATTGGACAAGAATAAGCCTAGGGAGGACGAAAATGACCTAATTGTTCATCGAAAGACACTAATGAACTTATTCAATGCACAAGATTGGTTGAAAACCCTAATTGGACAAGAATAACCCTAGGGAGGACGAAAATGACCTAAATGTTCATCCATTGACACCAACACACCCATTGGATGCACAAGATTAGTTAGAAACCCTAATTGGACAAGAATAAGCTTAGGGAGGAAGAAAATGACCTAATTGTTCATCCAAAGACACAACTGAACTTATTCGATGCACAAGATGGTTGAAAACCCTAATTGGACAAGAATAAGCCTAGGTAGGACGAAAATGACCTAAATGTTCATCCAATGACACAAACACACCTATTGGATGCACAAGATTCATTAAAAACCGTAATTGGACAAGAATAAGCCTAGGGAGACCGAAAATGACCTAATTGTTCATCCAATGACACAAACAAACCTATTGGATGCACAAGATTAGTTAGAAACCCTAATTGGACAAGAATAAGCCTAGGGAGGACGAAAATGACCTAATTGTTCATCGAAAGACACAAATGAACTTATTCGATGCGTAAGATTGGTTGAAAACCCTAATTGGACAAGAATAAGCCCAGGGAGGACGAAAATGACCTAAATGTTCATCCAATGGCATAAACACACCTATTGGATGCACAAGATTCGTTAAAAACCTTAATTGGACAAGAATAAGCCTAGGGAGGTCAAAAATGAAAAAAATGTTCATCCAATGACTCAAACACACCTATTGGATGCACAAGATTGGTTAGAAACCCTAATTGGCCAACAATAAGCCAAGGGATGACGAAAATGACCTAAATGTTCATCCAATGACACCAATACACTTATTGGATGCTTAAGATTGGTTAAAAAACCTAATTGGACAAGAATAAGCCTCGGGAGACCGAAAATGACCTAATTGTTCATCCAATGACACAAACACACCTATTGGATGAACAAGATTAGTTAGAAATCCTAATTGGACAAGAATCAGCCCAAGGACGACGAAAATCACCTAATTGTTCATCCGAAACACAAATGAACTTATTCGATGCACAAGATTGTTTGAAAACCCTAATTGGACAAGAATAAGCGTAGGTAGGACGAAAATGACCTAAATGTTCATCCAATAACACAAACACACCTATTGGATGCACAAGTTTCGTTTAAAACCCTAATTTGCCAACAATAAGCCAAGGGATGACGCAAATGACCTAAATATTCATCCAATGACACAAATACACTTATTGGATGCTCAAGATTGGTTAAAAACCCTAATTGGATAAGAATAAGCCTAGGGAGACCGAAAATGACCTAATTGTTTATCCAATGACACAAAAACACCTATTGGATGTACAAGATTAGTTAGAAACCCTAATTGGACAAGAATAAGCCTAGGGAGGACGAAAATGACCTAATTGTTCATCCAATGACACAAATGAAGTTATTCAATGCACAAGATTGGTTGAAAACCCTAATTGGACAAGAATAAGCCTAGGGAGGACGAAAATGACCCAAATGTTCATCCATTGACACAAACACACGTATTGGTTGCACAAGATTCGTAAAAACCCTAATTAGACAAGAATAAGCCTAGGGAGATCGAAAATGAAGAAAATGTTCATCCAATGACTCAAACACACCAATTGATTATTTAGAAACCCTAATTTGCCAACAATAAGCCAAGGGATGATGAAAATGACCTAAATGTTCATCCAATGACACCAATACACTTATTAGATGCTTAAGATTGGTTAAAAACCCTAATTGGACAAGAATAAGCCTCGGGAGACCGAAAATGACCTAATTGTTCATCCAATGACACAAACACACCTATTGGATGAACAAGATTAGTTAGAAACCCTAATTGGACAAGAATCAGCCCAAGGAGGACGAAAATCACCTAATTGTTCATCCAAAACACAAATGAACTTATTCGATGCACAAGATTGTTTGAAAACCCTAATTGGACAAGAATAAGCCTAGGGAGGACGAAAATGACCTAAATGTTCATCCAATGACACAAACACACCTATTGGATGCACAAGATTCGTTAAAAACCCTAATTGGACAAGAATAAGCCTAGGGAGACCGAAAACTACCTAATTGTTAATCCAATGACACAAACACACCTATTGGATGCACAAGATTGGTTAGAAACCCTAATTGGACAAGAATAAGCCTAGGGATGTCGTAAATAACCTAAATGTTCATCCAATGACACAATCACACCAATTGGATCCACAAGATTGGTTAGAAACCCTAATTGGACAAGAATAACCCTAGGGAGGACGAAAATGACCTAAATGTTCATCCATTGACACCAACACACCCATTGGATGCACAAGATTAGCTAGAAACCATAATTGGACATGAATAAGCCTAGGGAAACCGAAAATGACCTAATTATTCATCCAATGACACAAACACACCAATTGGATGCACAAGATTGCTTAGAAACCCTAATTGGACAAGAATAAGCCTAGGGAGGACGAAGATGACCTAATTGTTCATCCAATGACACAAATGAACTTATTCAATGCACAAGATTGGTTGAAAACCCTAATTGGACAAGAATAACTTTAGGGAGGACGAAAATTACCTAAATGTTCATCCAATGACAAAAACACACCTATTGGATGCACAAGATTGGTTAGAAACCGTAATTGGGCAAGAATAAGCCTAGGGACGTCAAAAATGAAGAAAATGTTCATCCAATGACTCAAACACACCAATTGGATGCACAAGATTGGTTAGAAACCCTAATTGGCCAACAATAAGCCAAGGGATGACGAAAATGACCTAAATGTTCATCCAATGACACAAATACACTTATTGGATGCTCAAGATTGGTTAAAAACCCTAATTGGACAAGAATAAGCCTTGGGAGACCGAAAATGACCTAATTGTTCATCCAATGACACAAACACACCTATTGGATGCACAAGATTGGTTAGAAACCCTAATTGGACAAGAATAAGCCTTGGGAGGACGAAAATGACCTAATTGTTCATCCAAAGACACAACTGAACTTATTCGATGCACAAGATTGGTTGAAATTCCTAATTTGACAAGAATAAGCCTAGGGAGGACGAAAATGACCTAATTGTTCATCCAATGACACAAACACACCTATTGGATGCACAAGATTCGTTAAAACCCCTAATTGGACAAGAATAAGCCTAGGGAGACCGAAAACTACCTAATTGTTAATCCAATGACACAAACACACCTATTGGATGCACAAGATTGGTTAGAAACCCTAATTGGACAAGAATAAGCCTAGGGAGGACGAAAATGACCTAATTGTTCATCCAATGAAACAAACACACCTATTGGATGCACAAGATTGGTTAGAAACCCTAATTGGACAAGAATAAGCCTAGGGATCTCGTAAATAACCTAAATGTTCATCCAATGACACAATCACACCAATTGGATGCACAAGATTGGTTAGAAACCCTAATTGGACAAGAATAAGCCTAGGGAGGACGAAAATGACCTAATTGTTCATCCAATGACACAAATGAACTTATTCAATGCACAAGATTTGTTGAAAACCCTAATTGGACAAGAATAACCCTAGGGAGGACGAAAATGACCTAAATGTTCATCCATTGACACCAACACACCCATTGGATGCACAAGATTAGTTAGAAACCCTAATTGGACAAGAATAAGCCTAGGGAAACCGAAAATGACCTAATTATTCATCCAATGACACAAACACACCAATTGGATGCACAAGATTGCTTAGAAACCCTAATTGGACAAGAATAAGCCTAGGGAGGACGAAGATGACCTAATTGTTCATCCAATGACACAAATGAACTTATTCAATGCACAAGATTGGTTGAAAACC
>JBBPBS010000473.1:0-18191 GCA_037974835.1 Cicer judaicum | reverse complement strand
GTCATTTTCATCCTCCCTACACTTAATCTTGTCCAATTAGGGTTTGTAACCAATCTTGTACATCCAATAGGTGTTTTTGTGTCATTGGATGAAGAATTAGGTCATTTTCGTCCTCCCTAGGCTAATTCATGTCCAATTAGGGTGTTTAACCAATCTTGTGCATCCAATAGGTGTTTTCTGTCATTGGATTAACATTTAGGTCATTTTCGTCCTCCCTAAACTTAATCCTGTCCAATTAAGGTTTCTAACCAATCTTGTGCATCCGATAGGTGTTTTTGTGTCATTGGATGAACATTTAGGTCATTTTCGTCCTCCCTAAACTTAATTTTGTCCAATTAGGGTTTCTAACCAATCTTGTGCATCCAATTGGTGTTTTTGTGTCATGACCAATTAGGTCATTTTCGTCCACCCTAGGTTTCTAACCAATCTTGTGCATCCAATAGGTGTTTTTGTGTCATTGGATGAACATATAGGTCATTTTCGTCCTCCCTAGGCTCATTCTTGTCCAATTAAGGTTTTTAACCAATCTTGGGCATCCAATAGGTGTTTTGAATCATTGGATGAACAATTAGGTCATTTTCGTCCTCCCTAGGCTTATTCTTATCCAATTAGGGTTTCTAACCAATCTTGTGCATCCAATGGGTGTTTTTGTGTTATTGGAAGAATATTTAGGTCATTTTCGTCCTCCCTTCACTTAATCTTGTCCAATTAGGGTTTTTAACCAATCTTTTGCATCGAATAGGTGTTTTGTGTCATTGGATGAACATTTAGGTCTTTTTCGTCCTCCCTAAACTTAATCTCGTCCAATTAGGGTTTCTAACCAATCTTGTGCATCCAATAGGTGTTTTTGTGTCATTGGATGAACATTTAGGTCATTTTCGTCCTCCCTAAACCTAATTTGGTGAAATTAGGGTTTCTAACCAATCTTGTGCATCTAATAGGTGTTTTTGTGTCATTGGATGAAAAATTAGGTCATTTTCGTCCTCCCTAGTTTAATTCTTGTCCAATTGGTGTTTTTGTGTCATTGGATGAACATTTAGGTCATTTTCGTCCTCCCAAAACTTAATCTTGTCCAATTAGGGTTTTTAACCAATCTTGTGCATCCAATAGGTGTTTTTGTGTCATTGGATGAATATTTTGGTCATTTTCGTCCTCCCTACACTTAATCTTGTCCAATTAGGGTTTTTAACCAATCTTGTAAATCCAATAGGTGTTTTGTGTCATTGGATGAACAATTAGGTCATTTTTGTCCTCCCTAGGCTTATTCTTGTCCAATTTGGGTTTTTAACCAATCTTGTGCATCCAATAAGTGTTTCTGTGTCATTGGATGAACATTTAGGTCATTTTCGTCCTCCCTACCCTTAATCTTGTCCAATTAGGGTTTTTAACCAATCTTGTGCATCCAATAGGTGTTTTGTGTCATTGGATGAACAATTATGTCATTTTTGTCATACCTAGGCTTATTCTTGTCCAATTAGGGTTTCATTCCAATCTTGTGCATCCAATGGGTGTTTTTGTGTCATTGGAAGAATATTTAGGTCATTTTGGTCCTCCCTACACTTAATCTTGTCCAAGTAGGGTTTTTAACTAATCTTGTGCATCCAATAGGTGTTTTGTGTCATTGGATGAACATTTAGGTCATTTTCGTCCTCCCTAAACTTAATCTTGTCCAATTAGGGTTTCTAACCAATCTTGTGCATCAAATAGTTGTTTTTGTGTCATTGGATGAACAATTAGGTCATTTTCGTCCTCCCTAGGCTATTTCTTGTTCAATTAGGGTTTTTAACCAATCTTGTGCATCCAATAGGTGTTTTGTGTCATTGGATGAACATTTAGGTCATTTTCGTCCTCCCTAAACTTAATTTTGTGCAATTAGGGTTTCTAACCAATCTTGTGCATCCAATAGGTGTTTTTGTGTCATTGGATGAACAATTAGGTCATTTTCGTCCTCCCTAGGCTAATTCTGGTCCAATTAGGGTTTTTAACCAATCTTGTGCATCCAATAGGTGTTTTTTGTCATTGGATGAACATTTAGGTCATTTTCGTCCTCCCTAAACTTAATCTTGTCCAATTAGGGTTTATAAGTAATCTTGTGCATCCAATAGGTGTTTTTGTGTCATTGGATAAACAATTAGGTCATTTTTGTCATACCTAGGCTTATTCTTGTCCAATTAGGGTTTCATTCTAATCTTGTGCATCCAATGGGTGTTTTTGTGTCATTGGAAGAATATTTAGGTCATTTTCATCGTCCCTACACTTAATCTTGTCCAAGTAGGGTTTTTAACTAATCTTTTGCATCCAATAGGTGTTTTGTGTCATTGGATGAACATTTAGGTCATTTTCGTCCTCCCTAAACTTAATCTTGTCAAATTAGGGTTTCTAACCAATATTGTGCATCCAATAGGTGTCTTTGTGTCATTGAATGAACATTTAGGTCAGTTTCGTCCTCCCTAAACTTAATATTGTCTAATTAGCGTTTCCAACCAATCTTGTGCATCCAATAGGTGTTTTTGTGTCATTGGATGAACATTTAGGTCATTTTCGTCCTCCCTAAACTTAATTTTGTCCAATTAGGGTTTCTAACCAATCTTGTGCATCCAATAGGTATTTTTGTGTCATTGGATGAACAATTAGGTCGTTTTCATCCTCGCTAGGCTAATTCTTGTCCAATTAGGGTTTTTAACCAATCTTGTGCATCCAATATGTATTTTTGTGTCATTGGATGAATATTTAGGTCACTTTCGTCCTCCCTACACTTAATCTTGTCCAATTAGGGTTTTTAACAAATCTTGTGCATCCAATAGGTGTTTTGTGTCATTGGATGAACATGTAGGTCATTTTCGTCCTCCCTACACTTAATCTTGTCCAATTAGGGTTTTTAACCAATCTTGTGCATCCAATAGGTGTTTTGTGTCATTGGATGAACATTTAGGTCATTTTCGTCCTCCCTAAACTTAATCTTGTCCAATTAGGGTTTCTAACCAATTTTGTGCATCCAATAGGTGTTTTTGTGTCATTAGATGGACAATTAGGTCATTTTCGTCCTGCTTAGGCTAATTCCTGTCCAATTAGGGTTTTTAACCAATCTTGTGCATCCAATAGGTGTTTTGTGTCATTGGATGAACATTTAGGTCATTTTCGTCCTCCCTACACTTAATCTTGTCCAATTAGGGTTTTTAACCAATCTTGTGCATCCAATAGGTATTTTGTGTCATTAGATGAACAATTAGGTCATTTTCGTCCTGCCTAGGCTAATTCCTGTCCAATTAGGGTTTTTAACCAATATTGTGTATCCAATAGGTGTTTTTGTGTCATTGGATGAACATTTAGGTCATTTTCGTCCTCCCTACACTTAATCTTGTCCAATTAGGGTTTTTAACCAATCTTGTACATCCAATAGGTGTTTTGAGTCATTGGATGAAATATTAGGTGATTTTCATCCTCCCTAGGCTTATTCTTATCCAATTAGGGTTTCTAACCAATCTTGTGCATCCAAGGGGTGTTTTTGTGTCATTGGAAGAATATTTAGGTCATTTTCGTCCTCCATTCACTTAATCTTGTCCAATTAGGGTTTTTAACCAATCTTGTGCATCCAATAGGTGTTTTGTGTCATTGGATGAACATTTAGGTCATTTACGTCCTCCCTAAACTTAATCTTGTCCAATTAGGGTTTCTAACCAATCTTGTGCATCCAATAGGTGTTTTTGTGTCATTGGATGGACAATTAGGTCATTTTCGTCCTGCCTAGGCTAATTCCTGTCCAACTAGGGTTTTTAACCAATCTTGTGCATCCAATAGGTGTTTTGTGTCATTGGATGAACATTTAGGTCATTTTCGTCCTCCCTACACTTAATCTTGTCCAATTAGGGTTTTTAACCAATCTTGTGCATCCAATAGGTGTTTTGTGTCATTGGATGAACATTTAGGTCATTTTCGTCCTGCCTAGGCTAATTCCTGTCCAATTAGGGTTTTTAACCAATCTTGTGCATCCAATAGGTGTTTTTGTGTCATTGGATGAACATTTAGGTCATTTTCGTCCTCCCTACACTTAATCTTGTCAAATTAGGGTTTTTAACCAATCTTATGCATCCAATAGGTGTTTTGTGTCATTTGATGAACAATTAGGCCATTTTCGTTCTCCCTAGGCTTATTCTTGTCAAATTAGGGTTTTTAACCAATCTTGTGCATCCAATAGTTGTTTTTGTGTCATTGGAAGAATATTTAGGTCATTTTCGTCCTCCCTACACTTAATCTTGTCCAATTAGGGTTTTTAACTAATCTTGTGCATCCAATAGGTGTTTTGGGTCATTGGATGAACATTTAGGTCATTTTCATTCTCCCTACACTTAATCTTGTCCAATTTGGGTTTTTAACTAATCTTGTGCATCCAATAGGTGTTTTGGGTCATTGGATGAACATTTAGGTCATTTTCATCCTCCCTACACTTAATCTTGTCCAATTAGGGTTTCTAACCAATCTTGTACATCCAATAGGTGTTTTTGTGTCATTGGATGAAGAATTAGGTCATTTTCGTCCTCCCTAGGCTAATTCATGTCCAATTAGGGTGTTTAACCAATCTTGTGCATCCAATAGGTGTTTTCTGTCATTGGATTAACATTTAGGTCATTTTCGTCCTCCCTAAACTTAATCCTGTCCAATTAGGGTTTCTAACCAATCTTGTGCATCCGATAGGTGTTTTTGTGTCATTGGATGAACATTTAGGTCATTTTCGTCCTCCCTAAACTTAATCTTGTCCAATTAGGGTTTCTAACCAATCTTGTGCATCCAATAGGTGTTTTTGTATCATTGGATGAACAATTAGGTCATTTTCGTCCTCCCTAGGCTAATTCTTGTCCAATTAGGGTTTTTAACCAATCTTGTGCATCCAATAGGTGTTTTGTGTCAATGGATAAAAATTTAGGTCATTTTCGTTCTCCCTAGGCTTATTCTTGTCCAATTATGGTTTTTCACCAATCTTGTGCATCAAAAAGGTGTTTTTGTGTCATTGGATGAACATTTTGATCATTTTCGTCCTCCCTAGGCTAATTCTTGTCCAATAAGGGTTTTTAAGCAATCTTGTGCATCCAATAGGTGTTTTGTGTCATTGGATGAACATTTAGGTCATTTTCGTCATCCCAAGGCTAATTCTTGTCCAATTAGAGTTTCTAACCAATCTTGTACTTCCAATAGGTGTTTTTGTGTCATTGGATGAACATTTACGTCATTTTTGTCCTCCCTAGGCCAATTCTTGTCCAATTAGGGTTTTTAACCAATCTTGTGCATCCAATAGGTGTTTTGTGTCTTTGGATTAACATTTTAGGTCATTTTCGTCCTCCCTAAACTTAATCTTGTCCAATTAGGGTTTCTAACAAATCTTGTGCATCCAACAGGTGTTTTGTGTCATTGGATGAACATTTAGGTCCTTTTCGTCCTCCCTAAACTTAATCTTGTCCAATTAGGGTTTCTAACCAATATTGTGCATCCAATAGGTGTTTTTGTATCATTGGATGAACAATTAGGTCATTTTCGTCCCCCTAGGCTAATTCTTCTCCAATTAGGGTTTTTAACCAATCTTGTGCATCCAATAGGTGTTTTGTGTCAATGGATGAAAATTTAGGTCATTTTCGTTCTCCCTAGGCTTATTCTTGTCCAATTAGGGTTTTTCACCAATCTTATGCATCAAATAGGTGTTTTTGTGTCATTGGATGAACATTTTGATCATTTTCGTCCTCCCTAGGCTAATTCTTGTCCAATAAGGGTTTTTAAGCAATCTTGTGCATCCAATAGGTGTTTTGTGTCATTGGATGAACATTTAGGTCATTTTCGTCTTCCCTAGGCTAATTCTTGTCCAATTAGGGTTTCTAACCAATCTTCTACTTCCAATAGGTGTTTTTGTGTCATTGGATGAAAATTTACGTCATTTTCGTCCAACCTACGCTAATTCTTGTCCAATTAGGGTTTTTAACCAATCTTGTGCATCCAATAGGTGTTTTTGTGTCATTGGATGAACATTTACGTCATTTTCGTCCTCCCTAGGCTAATTCTTTTCCAATTAGGGTTTTTAACCAATCTTGTGCATCCAATAGGTGTTTTTGTGTCATTGGATGAATATTTATGTCATTTTCGTCCTCCTTACACTTAATCTTTTCCAATTAGGGATTTTAACCAATCTCGTGCATCCAATAGGTGTTTTGTGTCATTGGATGAACATTTAGGTCATTTTAGTCCTCCCTAAACTTAATCTTGTCCAATTAGGGTTTCTAACCAATCATGTGCATCCAATAGGTTTTTTTGTGTCATTGGATGAACAATTAGGTCATTTTCGTCCTCCCTAGGCTAATTCTTGTCCAATTAGGGTTTTTAAGCAATCTTGTGCATCCAATAGGTGTTTTGTGTCATCGGATAATCATTTAGGTCATTTTCGTCCTCCCTAGGCTAATTCTTGTCCAATTAGGGTTTCTAACCAATCTTCTACTTCCAATAGGTGTTTTTGTGTCATTGGATGAAAATTTACGTCATTTTCGTCCAACCTACGCTAATTCTTGTCCAATTAGGGATTTTAACCAATCTTGTGCATCCAATAGGTGTTTTTGTGTCATTGGATGAATATTTATGTCATTTTCGTACTCCCTACACTTAATCTTGTCCAATTAGGGTTTTTAACCAATCTTGTGCATCCAATAGGTGTTTTTGTGTCATTGGATGAATATTTATGTCATTTTCGTCCTCCCTAAACCTAATCTTGTCCAATTAGGGTTTCTAACCAATCTTGTGCATCCAACAGGTGTTTTGTGTCATTGGATGAACATTTAGGTCATTTTCGTCCTCCCTAAACTTAATCTTGTCCAATTAGGGTTTTTAACCAATCTTGTGCATCCAATAGGTGTTTTTGTGTCATTGGATGAACATTTAGGTCATTTTCGTCCTCCCTAAACTTAATTTTGTCCAATTAGGGTTTCTAACCAATCTTGTGCATCCAATTGGTGTTTTTGTGTCATTGGATGACCAATTAGGTCATTTTCGTCCACCCTAGGTTTCTAACCAATCTTGTGCATCCAATAGGTGTTTTTGTGTCATTGGATGAACATATAGGTCATTTTCGTCCTCCCTAGGCTCATTCTTGTCCAATTAAGGTTTTTAACCAATCTTGTGCATCCAATAGGTGTTTTTGTGTCATTGGATGGACAATTAGGTCATTTTCGTCCTGCCTAGGCTAATTCCTGTCCAATTAGGGTTTTTAACCAATCTTGTGCATCCAATAGGTGTTTTGTGTCATTGGATGAACATTTAGGTCATTTTCGTCCTCCCTACACTTAATCTAATCCAATTAGGGTTTTTAACTAATCTTGTGCATCCAATAGGTGTTTTGGGTCATTGGATGAACATTTAGGTCATTTTCATCCTCCCTACACTTAATCTTGTCCAATTAGGGTTTTTAACTAATCTTGTGCATCCAATAGGTGTTTTGGGTCATTGGATGAACATTTAGGTCATTTTCATCCTCCCTACACTTAATCTTGTCCAATTAGGGTTTCTAACCAATCTTGTGCATCCAATAGGTGTTTTGTGTCATTGGATGAACAATTATGTCATTTTTGTCATACCTAGGCTTATTCTTGTCCAATTAGGGTTTCATTCCAATCTTGTGCATCCAATGGGTGTTTTTGTGTCATTGGAAGAATATTTAGGTCATTTTGGTCCTCCCTACACTTAATCTTGTCCAAGTAGGGTTTTTAACTAATCTTGTGCATCCAATAGGTGTTTTGTGTCATTGGATGAACATTTAGGTCATTTTCGTCCTCCCTAAACTTAATCTTGTCCAATTAGGGTTTCTAACCAATATTGTGCATCCAATAGGTGTTTTTGTGTCATTGAATGAACATTTAGGTCATTTTCATCCTCCCTACACTTAATCTTGTCCAATTAGGGTTTTTAACTAATCTTGTGCATCCAATAGGTGTTTTGGGTCATTGGATGAACATTTAGGTCATTTTCATCCTCCCTACACTTAATCTTGTCCAATTAGGGTTTGTAACCAATCTTGTACATCCAATAGGTGTTTTTGTGTCATTGGATGAAGAATTAGGTCATTTTCGTCCTCCCTAGGCTAATTCATGTCCAATTAGGGTGTTTAACCAATCTTGTGCATCCAATAGGTGTTTTCTGTCATTGGATTAACATTTAGGTCATTTTCGTCCTCCCTAAACTTAATCCTGTCCAATTAGGGTTTCTAACCAATCTTGTGCATCCGATAGGTGTTTTTGTGTCATTGGATGAACATTTAGGTCATTTTCGTCCTCCCTACACTTAATCTTGTCCAATTAGGGTTTTTAACTAATCTTGTGCATCCAATAGGTGTTTTGGGTCATTGGATGAACATTTAGGTCATTTTCATCCTCCCTACACTTAATCTTGTCCAATTAGGGTTTTTAACTAATCTTGTGCATCCAATAGGTGTTTTGGGTCATTGGATGAACATTTAGGTCATTTTCATCCTCCCTACACTTAATCTTGTCCAATTAGGGTTTCTAACCAATCTTGTACATCCAATAGGTGTTTTTGTGTCATTGGATGAAGAATTAGGTCATTTTCGTCCTCCCTAGGCTAATTCATGTACAATTAGGGTGTTTAACCAATCTTGTGCATCCAATAGGTGTTTTCTGTCATTGGATTAACATTTAGGTCATTTTCGTCCTCCCTAAACTTAATCCTGTCCAATTAGGGTTTCTAACCAATCTTGTGCATTCGATAGGTGTTTTTGTGTCATTGGATGAACATTTAGGTCATTTTCGTCCTCCCTAAACTTAATTTTGTCCAATTAGGGTTTCTAACCAATCTTGTGCATCCAATTGGTGTTTTTGTGTCATTGGATGACCAATTAGGTCATTTTCGTCCACCCTAGGTTTCTAACCAATCTTGTGCATCCAATAGGTGTTTTTGTGTCATTGGATGAACATATAGGTCATTTTCGTCCTCCCTAGGCTCATTCTTGTCCAATTAAGGTTTTTAACCAATCTTGTGCATCCAATAGGTGTTTTGAATCATTGGATGAACAATTAGGTCATTTTCGTCCTCCCTAGCCTTATTCTTATCCAATTAGGGTTTCTAACCAATCTTGTGCATCCAATGGGTGTTTTTGTGTTATTGGAAGAATATTTAGGTCATTTTCGTCCTCCCTTCACTTAATCTTGTCCAATTAGGGTTTTTAACCAATCTTTTGCATCGAATAGGTGTTTTGTGTCATTGGATGAACATTTAGGTCTTTTTCGTCCTCCCTAAACTTAATCTCGTCCAATTAGGGTTTCTAACCAATCTTGTGCATCCAATAGGTGTTTTTGTGTCATTGGATGAACATTTAGGTCATTTTCGTCCTCCCTAAACCTAATTTGGTGAAATTAGGGTTTCTAACCAATCTTGTGCATCCAATAGGTGTTTTTGTGTCATTGGATGAAAAATTAGGTCATTTTCGTCCTCCCTAGTTTAATTCTTGTCCAATTGGTGTTTTTGTGTCATTGGATGAACATTTAGGTCATTTTCGTCCTCCCAAAACTTAATCTTGTCCAATTAGGGTTTTTAACCAATCTTGTGCATCCAATAGGTGTTTTTGTGTCATTGGATGAATATTTTGGTCATTTTCGTCCTCCCTACACTTAATCTTGTCCAATTAGGGTTTTTAACCAATCTTGTAAATCCAATAGGTGTTTTGTGTCATTGGATGAACAATTAGGTCATTTTTGTCCTCCCTAGGCTTATTCTTGTCCAATTTGGGTTTTTAACCAATCTTGTGCATCCAATAAGTGTTTTTGTGTCATTGGATGAACATTTAGGTCATTTTCGTCCTCCCTACCCTTAATCTTGTCCAATTAGGGTTTTTAAACAATCTTGTGCATCCAATAGGTGTTTTGTGTCATTGGATGAACAATTATGTCATTTTTGTCATACCTAGGCTTATTCTTGTCCAATTAGGGTTTCATTCCAATCTTGTGCATCCAATGGGTGTTTTTGTGTCATTGGAAGAATATTTAGGTCATTTTGGTCCTCCCTACACTTAATCTTGTCCAAGTAGGGTTTTTAACTAATCTTGTGCATCCAATAGGTGTTTTGTGTCATTGGATGAACATTTAGGTCATTTTCGTCCTCCCTAAACTTAATCTTGTCCAATTAGGGTTTCTAACCAATCTTGTGCATCAAATAGTTGTTTTTGTGTCATTGAATGAACAATTAGGTCATTTTCGTCCTCCCTAGGCTATTTCTTGTTCAATTAGGGTTTTTAACCAATCTTGTGCATCCAATAGGTGTTTTGTGTCATTGGATGAACATTTAGGTCATTTTCGTCCTCCCTAAACTTAATTTTGTGCAATTAGGGTTTCTAACCAATCTTGTGCATCCAATAGGTGTTTTTGTGTCATTGGATGAACAATTAGGTCATTTTCGTCCTCCCTAGGCTAATTCTGGTCCAATTAGGGTTTTTAACCAATCTTGTGCATCCAATAGGTGTTTTTTGTCATTGGATGAACATTTAGGTCATTTTCGTCCTCCCTAAACTTAATCTTGTCCAATTAGGGTTTATAAGTAATCTTGTGCATCCAATAGGTGTTTTTGTGTCATTGGATAAACAATTAGGTCATTTTTGTCATACCTAGGCTTATTCTTGTCCAATTAGGGTTTCATTCCAATCTTGTGCATCCAATGGGTGTTTTTGTGTCATTGGAAGAATATTTAGGTCATTTTCATCGTCCCTACACTTAATCTTGTCCAAGTAGGGTTTTTAACTAATCTTTTGCATCCAATAGGTGTTTTGTGTCATTGGATGAACATTTAGGTCATTTTCGTCCTCCCTAAACTTAATCTTGTCCAATTAGGGTTTCTAACCAATATTGTGCATCCAATAGGTGTTTTTGTGTCATTGAATGAACATTTAGGTCAGTTTCGTCCTCCCTAAACTTAATATTGTCTAATTAGCGTTTCCAACCAATCTTGTGCATCCAATAGGTGTTTTTGTGTCATTGGATGAACATTTAGGTCATTTTCGTCCTCCCTAAACTTAATTTTGTCCAATTAGGGTTTCTAACCAATCTTGTGCATCCAATAGGTATTTTTGTGTCATTGGATGAACAATTAGGTCGTTTTCATCCTCGCTAGGCTAATTCTTGTCCAATTAGGGTTTTTAACCAATCTTGTGCATCCAATATGTATTTTTGTGTCATTGGATGAATATTTAGGTCACTTTCGTCCTCCCTACACTTAATCTTGTCCAATTAGGGTTTTTAACAAATCTTGTGCATCCAATAGGTGTTTTGTGTCATTGGATGAACATTTAGGTCATTTTCGTCCTCCCTACACTTAATCTTGTCCAATTAGGGTTTTTAACCAATCTTGTGCATCCAATAGGTGTTTTGTGTCATTGGATGAACATTTAGGTCATTTTCGTCCTGCCTAGGCTAATTCCTGTCCAATTAGGGTTTTTAACCAATCTTGTGCATCCAATAGGTGTTTTTGTGTCATTGGATGAACATTTAGGTCATTTTCATCCTCCCTACACTTAATCTTGTCAAATTAGGGTTTTTAACCAATCTTGTGCATCCAATAGGTGTTTTGTGTCATTTGATGAACAATTAGGTCATTTTCGTTCTCCCTAGGCTTATTCTTGTCCAATTAGGGTTTTTAACCAATCTTGTGCATCCAATAGTTGTTTTTGTGTCATTGGAAGAATATTTAGGTCATTTTCGTCCTCCCTACACTTAATCTTGTCCAATTAGGGTTTTTAACTAATCTTGTGCATCCAATAGGTGTTTTGGGTCATTGGATGAACATTTAGGTCATTTTCATCCTCCCTACACTTAATCTTGTCCAATTAGGGTTTTTAACTAATCTTGTGCATCCAATAGGTGTTTTGGGTCATTGGATGAACATTTAGGTCATTTTCATCCTCCCTACACTTAATCTTGTCCAATTAGGGTTTCTAACCAATCTTGTACATCCAATAGGTGTTTTTGTGTCATTGGATGAAGAATTAGGTCATTTTCGTCCTCCCTAGGCTAATTCATGTACAATTAGGGTGTTTAACCAATCTTGTGCATCCAATAGGTGTTTTCTGTCATTGGATTAACATTTAGGTCATTTTCGTCCTCCCTAAACTTAATCCTGTCCAATTAGGGTTTCTAACCAATCTTGTGCATTCGATAGGTGTTTTTGTGTCATTGGATGAACATTTAGGTCATTTTCGTCCTCCCTAAACTTAATTTTGTCCAATTAGGGTTTCTAACCAATCTTGTGCATCCAATTGGTGTTTTTGTGTCATTGGATGACCAATTAGGTCATTTTCGTCCACCCTAGGTTTCTAACCAATCTTGTGCATCCAATAGGTGTTTTTGTGTCATTGGATGAACATATAGGTCATTTTCGTCCTCCCTAGGCTCATTCTTGTCCAATTAAGGTTTTTAACCAATCTTGTGCATCCAATAGGTGTTTTGAATCATTGGATGAACAATTAGGTCATTTTCGTCCTCCCTAGGCTTATTCTTATCCAATTAGGGTTTCTAACCAATCTTGTGCATCCAATGGGTGTTTTTGTGTTATTGGAAGAATATTTAGGTCATTTTCGTCCTCCCTTCACTTAATCTTGTCCAATTAGGGTTTTTAACCAATCTTTTGCATCGAATAGGTGTTTTGTGTCATTGGATGAACATTTAGGTCTTTTTCGTCCTCCCTAAACTTAATCTCGTCCAATTAGGGTTTCTAACCAATCTTGTGCATCCAATAGGTGTTTTTGTGTCATTGGATGAACATTTAGGTCATTTTCGTCCTCCCTAAACCTAATTTGGTGAAATTAGGGTTTCTAACCAATCTTGTGCATCTAATAGGTGTTTTTGTGTCATTGGATGAAAAATTAGGTCATTTTCGTCCTCCCTAGTTTAATTCTTGTCCAATTGGTGTTTTTGTGTCATTGGATGAACATTTAGGTCATTTTCGTCCTCCCAAAACTTAATCTTGTCCAATTAGGGTTTTTAACCAATCTTGTGCATCCAATAGGTGTTTTTGTGTCATTGGATGAATATTTTGGTCATTTTCGTCCTCCCTACACTTAATCTTGTCCAATTAGGGTTTTTAACCAATCTTGTAAATCCAATAGGTGTTTTGTGTCATTGGATGAACAATTAGGTCATTTTTGTCCTCCCTAGGCTTATTCTTGTCCAATTTGGGTTTTTAACCAATCTTGTGCATCCAATAAGTGTTTCTGTGTCATTGGATGAACATTTAGGTCATTTTCGTCCTCCCTACCCTTAATCTTGTCCAATTAGGGTTTTTAAACAATCTTGTGCATCCAATAGGTGTTTTGTGTCATTGGACGAACATTTAGGTCATTTTCGTCCTCCCTAAACTTAATCTTGTCCAATTAGGGTTTCTAACCAATCTTGTGCATCAAATAGTTGTTTTTGTGTCATTGGATGAACAATTAGGTCATTTTTGTCCTCCTTAGGCTATTTCTTGTCCAATTAGGGTTTTTAACCAATCTTGTGCATCCAATAGGTGTTTTGTGTCATTGGATGAACATTTAGGTCATTTTCGTCCTCCCTAAACTTAATTTTGTGCAATTAGGGTTTCTAACCAATCTTGTGCATCCAATAGGTGTTTTTGTGTCATTGGATGAACAATTAGGTCATTTTCGTCCTCCCTAGGCTAATTCTGGTCCAATTAGGGTTTTTAACCAATCTTGTGCATCCAATAGGTGTTTTTTGTCATTGGATGAACATTTAGGTCATTTTCGTCCTCCCTAAACTTAATCTTGTCCAATTAGGGTTTATAACTAATCTTGTGCATCCAATAGGTGTTTTTGTGTCATTGGATGAACAATTAAGTCATTTTTGTCATACCTAGGCTTATTCTTGTCCAATTAAGGTTTCATTCCAATCTTGTGCATCCAATGGGTGTTTTTGTGTCATTCGAAGAATATTTAGGTCATTTTCGTCGTCCCTACACTTAATCTTGTCCAAGTAGGGTTTTTAACTAATCTTTTGCATCCAATAGGTGTTTTGTGTCATTAGATGAACATTTAGGTCATTTTCGTCCTCCCTAAACTTAATCTTGTCCAATTAGGGTTTCTAACCAATATTGTGCATCCAATAGGTGTTTTTGTGTCATTGAATGAACATTTAGGTCAGTTTCGTCCTCCCTAAACTTAATCTTGTCTAATTAGCGTTTCCAACCAATCTTGTGCATCCAATAGGTGTTTTTGTGTCATTGGATGAACATTTAGGTCATTTTCGTCCTCCCTAAACTTAATTTTGTCCAATTAGGGTTTCTAACCAATCTTGTGCATCCAATAGGTATTTTTGTGTCATTGGATGAACAATTAGGTCGTTTTCATCCTCGCTAGGCTAATTCTTGTCCAATTAGGGTTTTTAACCAATCTTGTGCATCCAATATGTATTTTTGTGTCATTGGATGAATATTTAGGTCACTTTCGTCCTCCCTACACTTAATCTTGTCCAATTAGGGTTTTTAACAAATCTTGTGCATCCAATAGGTGTTTTGTGTCATTGGATGAACATTTAGGTCATTTTCGTCCTCCCTACACTTAATCTTGTCCAACTAGGGTTTTTAACCAATCTTGTGCATCCAATAGGTGTTTTGTGTCATTGGATGAACATTTAGGTCATTTTCGTCCTCCCTAAACTTAATCTTGTCCAATTAGGGTTTCTAACCAATTTTGTGCATCCAATAGGTGTTTTTGTGTCATTAGATGGACAATTAGGTCATTTTCGTCCTGCCTAGGCTAATTCCTGTCCAATTAGGGTTTTTAACCAATCTTGTGCATCCAATAGGTGTTTTGTGTCATTGGATGAACATTTAGGTCATTTTCGTCCTCCCTACACTTAATCTAATCCAATTAGGGTTTTTAACCAATCTTGTGCATCCAATAGGTGTTTTGTGTCATTGGATGAACAATTAGGTCATTTTCGTCCTGCCTAGGCTAATTCCTGTCTAATTAGGGTTTTTAACCAATCTTGTGCATCCAATAGGTGTTTTTGTGTCATTGGATGAACATTTAGGTCATTTTCGTCCTCCCTACACTTAATCTTGTCAAATTAGGGTTTTTAACCAATCTTGTGCATCCAATAGTTGTTTTTGTGTCATTGGAAAAATATTTAGGTCATTTTCGTCCTCCCTACACTTAATCTTGTCCAATTAGGGTTTTTAACTAATCTTGTGCATCCAATAGGTGTTTTGGGTCATTGGATGAACATTTAGGTCATTTTCATCCTCCCTACACTTAATCTTGTCCAATTAGGGTTTTTAACTAATCTTGTGCATCCAATAGGTGTTTTGGGTCATTGGATGAACATTTAGGTCATTTTCATCCTCCCTACACTTAATCTTGTCCAATTAGGGTTTCTAACCAATCTTGTACATCCAATAGGTGTTTTTGTGTCATTGGATGAAGAATTAGGTCATTTTCGTCCTCCCTAGGCTAATTCATGTCCAATTAGGTTGTTTAACCAATCTTGTGCATCCAATAGGTGTTTTCTGTCATTGGATTAACATTTAGGTCATTTTCGTCCTCCCTAAACTTAATCCTGTCCAATTAGGGTTTCTAACCAATCTTGTGCATCCGATAGGTCTTTTTGTGTCATTGGATGAACATTTAGGTCATTTTCGTCCTCCCTAAACTTAATTTTGTCCAATTAGGGTTTCTAACCAATCTTGTGCATCCAATTGGTGTTTTTGTGTCATTGGATGACCAATTAGGTCATTTTCGTCCACCCTAGGTTTCTAACCAATCTTGTGCATCCAATAGGTGTTTTTGTGTCATTGGATGAACATATAGGTCATTTTCGTCCTCCCTAGGCACATTCTTGTCCAATTAAGGTTTTTAACCAATCTTGTGCATCCAATAGGTGTTTTTGTGTCATTGGATGGACAATTAGGTCATTTTCGTCCTGCCTAGGCTAATTCCTGTCCAATTAGGGTTTTTAACCAATCTTGTGCATCCAATAGGTGTTTTGTGTCATTGGATGAACATTTAGGTCATTTTCGTCCTCCCTACACTTAATCTAATCCAATTAGGGTTTTTAACCAATCTTGTGCATCCAATAGGTGTTTTTGTGTCATTGGATGAACATTTAGGTCATTTTCGTCCTCCCTAAGCTCATTCTTGTCCAATTAAGGTTTTTAACCAATCTTGTGCATCCAATAGGTATTTTTGTGTCATTGGATGGACAATTAGGTCATTTTCGTCCTGCCTAGGCTAATTCCTGTCCAATTAGGGTTTCTAACCAATTTTGTGCATCCAATAGGTGTTTTTGTGTCATTAGATGGACAATTAGGTCATTTTCGTCCTGCCTAGGCTAATTCCTGTCCAATTAGGGTTTTTAACCAATCTTGTGCATCCAATAGGTGTTTTGTGTCATTGGATGAACATTTAGGTCATTTTCGTCCTCCCTACACTTAATCTTGTCCAATTAGGGTTTTTAACCAATCTTGTGCATCCAATAGGTATTTTGTGTCATTAGATGAACAATTAGGTCATTTTCGTCCTGCCTAGGCTAATTCCTGTCCAATTAGGGTTTTTAACCAATATTGTGTATCCAATAGGTGTTTTTGTGTCATTGGATGAACATTTAGGTCATTTTCGTCCTCCCTACACTTAATCTTGTCCAATTAGGGTTTTTAACCAATCTTGTACATCCAATAGGTGTTTTGAGTCATTGGATGAAATATTAGGTGATTTTCATCCTCCCTAGGCTTATTCTTATCCAATTAGGGTTTCTAACCAATCTTGTGCATCCAAGGGGTGTTTTTGTGTCATTGGAAGAATATTTAGGTCATTTTCGTCCTCCATTCACTTAATCTTGTCCAATTAGGGTTTTTAACCAATCTTGTGCATCCAATAGGTGTTTTGTGTCATTGGATGAACATTTAGGTCATTTACGTCCTCCCTAAACTTAATCTTGTCCAATTAGGGTTTCTAACCAATCTTGTGCATCCAATAGGTGTTTTTGTGTCATTGGATGGACAATTAGGTCATTTTCGTCCTGCCTAGGCTAATTCCTGTCCAATTAGGGTTTTTAACCAATCTTGTGCATCCAATAGGTGTTGTGTCATTGGATGAACATTTAGGTCATTTTCGTCCTCCCTACACTTAATCTAATCCAATTAGGGTTTTTAACCAATCTTGTGCATCCAATAGGTGTTTTGTGTCATTGGATGAACAATTAGGTCATTTTCGTCCTGCCTAGGCTAATTCCTGTCCAATTAGGGTTTTTAACCAATCTTGTGCATCCAATAGGTGTTTTTGTGTCATTGGATGAACATTTAGGTCATTTTCGTCCTCCCTACACTTAATCTTGTCAAATTAGGGTTTTTAACCAATCTTGTGCATCCAATAGGTGTTTTGTGTCATTTGATGAACAATTAGGCCATTTTCGTTCTCCCTAGGCTTATTCTTGTCCAATTAGGGTTTTTAACCAATCTTGTGCATCCAATAGTTGTTTTTGTGTCATTGGAAGAATATTTAGGTCATTTTCGTTCTCCCTACACTTAATCTTGTCCAATTAGGGTTTTTAACTAATCTTGTGCATCCAATAGGTGTTTTGGGTCATTGGATGAACATTTAGGTCATTTTCCTTCTCCCTACACTTAATCTTGTCCAATTTGGGTTTTTAACTAATCTTGTGCATCCAATAGGTGTTTTGTGTCATTGGATGAACATTTAGGTCATTTTCGTCCTCCCTAAACTTAATTTTGTCCAATTAGGGTTTCTAACCAATCTTGTGCATCCAATTGGTGTTTTTGTGTCATTGGATGACCAATTAGGTCATTTTCGTCCACCCTAGGTTTCTAACCAATCTTGTGCATCCAATAGGTGTTTTTGTATCATTGGATGAACATATAGGTCATTTTCGTCCTCCCTAGGCTCATTCTTGTCCAATTAAGGTTTTTAACCAATCTTGTGCATCCAATAGGTGTTTTTGTGTCATTGGATCGACAATTAGGTCATTTTCGTCCTGCCTAGGCTAATTCCTGTCCAATTAGGGTTTTTAACCAATCTTGTGCATCCAATAGGTGTTTTGCGTCATTGGATGAACATTTAGGTCATTTTCGTCCTCCCTACACTTAATCTAATCCAGTTAGGGTTTTTAACCAATCTTGTGCATCCAATAGGTGTTTTTGTGTCATTGGATGAACAT
>JBBPBS010000472.1:22289-96564 GCA_037974835.1 Cicer judaicum | reverse complement strand
AGCCTAAAGAGGACGAAAATGACCTAAATGTTCATCCAATGACACAAAACACCTATTGGATGCACAAGATTGGTTAAAAACCCTAATTGGACAAGAATAAGTGTAGGGAGGACGAAAATGACCTAAATGTTCATCCAATGACACAAAACACCTATTGGATGCACAAGATTGGTTAGAAACCCTAATTGGACAATATTAAGTTTAGGGAGGACGAAAGTGACCTAAATGTTCATCCAATGACACAAACACAACTATTGGATGCACAAGATTGGTTAGAAACCCTAATTGGACAAGAATTAGCCTAGGGAGGACAAAAATGACCTAAATGTTCATCCAAGGACACAAAACACCTATTGGATGCACAAGATTGGTTAAAAACCCTAATTGGACAAGATTTAGCCTAGGGAGGACGGAAATGACCTAAATATTCATCCAATGACACAAAATACGTATTGGACGCACAAGATTGGTTAAAAACCCAAATTGGACAAGATTAAGTGTAGGGAGGACGAAAATGACCTAAATGTTCATCCAATGACACAAAACACCTATTGGATGCACAAGATTGGTTAAAAACCCTAATTGGACAAGAATTAGCCTAGGGAGGACGAAAATGACCTAAGTGTTCATCCAATGACACAAAACACCTATTGGATGTATAAGATTGGTTAAAAACCCTAATTGGACAAGAATTAGCCTAGGGAGGACGAAAATGACCTAATTGTTCATCCAACGACACAAAAACACCTATCGGATGCACAAATTCGTTAGAAACCCTAATTGGACAAGATTAAGAGTTGGGAGGACGAAAATGACCTAAATGTTCATCCAATGACACAAAACACCTATTGGATGCACAAGATTGGTTAAAAACCCTAATTGGATAAGAATTAGCCTAGGGAGGACGAAATTGACCTAAATGTTCATCCAATGACACAAAACACTTATTGGATGCACAAGATTGGTTAGAAACCCTAATTGGACAATATTAAGTTTAGGGAGGACGAAAGTGACCTAAATGTTCATCCAATGACACAAACACAACTATTGGATGCACAAGATTGGTTAGAAACCCTAATTGGACTAGAATTAGCCTAGGGAGGACGAAAATGACCTAAGTGTTCATCCAATGACACAAAACATCTATTGGATGTATAAGATTGGTTAAAAACCCTAATTGGACAAGAATTAGCCTAGGGAGGACGAAAATGACCTAATTGTTCATCCAACGACACAAAAACACCTATCGGATGCACAAGATTCGTTAGAAACCCTAATTGGACAAGATTAAGTGTAGGGAGGACGAAAATGACCTAAATGTTCATCCAATGACACAAAACACCTATTGGATGCACAAGATTGGTTAAAAACCCTAATTGGATAAGAATTAGCCTAGGGAGGACGATAATGACCTAAACGTTCATCCAATGACACAAAACACCTATTGGATGCACAAGATTGGTTTTAAACCCTAATTGGATAAGATTTAGCTTAGGGAGGAAGAAAATGACCTAATTGTTCATCTAATGACACAAAAACACCCATTGGATGCACAAGATTAGTTAAAAACCCTAATTGGACAAGATTAAGTGTAGCGAGAACGAAAACGACCTAAATGTTCATCCAATGACACAAAACACCTATTGGATGCACAACATTGGTTAAAAACCCTAATTGGACAAGATTAAGTGTAGGTAGGACGAAAATGACGTAAATGTTCATCCAATGACAAAATCCTATTGGATGCACAAGATTGGTTAAAAACCCAAATTGGACAAGATTAAGTGTAGGGGGCACGAAAATGACCTAAATGTTCATCCAATGACACAAAACACCTATTGGATGCACAAGAATGGTTAAAAACCCTAACTAGACAAGATTAAGTGTAGGGAGGACGAAAATGTCCTAAATGTTCATCCAATGACACAAAACACGTATTGGACGCACAAGATTGGTTAAAAACCCAAATTGGACAAGATTAAGTGTAGGGAGGAAGAAAATGACCTAAATGTTCATCCAATGACACAAAACACGTATTGGACGCACAAGATTGGTTAAAAACCCAAATTGGACAAGATTAAGTGTAGGGAGGACGAAAATGACCTAAATGTTCATCCAATGACACAAAACACCTATTGGATGCACAAGATTGGTTAAAAACCCTAATTGGACAAGAATTAGCCTAGGGAGGACGAAAATGACCTAAGTGTTCATCCAATGACACAAAACACCTATTGGATGTATAAGATTGGTTAACAACCATAATTGGACAAGAATTAGCCTAGGGAGGACGAAAATGACCTAATTGTTCATCCAACGACACAAAAACACCTATCCGATGCACAAGATTCGTTAGAAACCCTAATTGGACAAGATTAAGTGTAGGGAGGACGAAAATGACCTAAATGTTCATCCAATGACACAAAACACCTATTGGATGCACAAGATTGGTTAAAAACCCTAATTGGATAAGAATTAGCCTAGGGAGGACGATAATGACCTAAACGTTCATCCAATGACACAAACCACCTATTGGATGCACAAGATTGGTTTTAAACCCTAATTGGATAAGATTTAGCTTAGGGAGGAAGAAAATGACCTAATTGTTCATCTAATGACACAAAAACACCCATTGGATGCACAAGATTAGTTAAAAACTCTAATTCGACAAGATTAAGTGTAGCGAGAACGAAAACGACCTAAATGTTCATCCAATGACACAAAACACCTATTGGATGCACAACATTGGTTAAAAACCCTAATTGGACAAGATTAAGTGTAGGTAGGACGAAAATGACGTAAATGTTCATCCTATGACAAAATCCTATTGGATGCACAAGATTGGTTAAAAACCCAAATTGGACAAGATTAAGTGTAGGGGGCACGAAAATGACCTAAATGTTCATCCAATGACACAAAACACCTATTGGATGCACAAGAATGGTTAAAAACCCTAACTGGACAAGATTAAGTGTAGGGAGGACGAAAATGTCCTAAATGTTCATCCAATGACACAAAACACCTATTGGATGCACAAGATTGGTTAAAAACCCTAATTGGACAAGATTTAGCTTAGGGTGGAAGAAAATGACATAATTGTTGATCCAATGACACAACAACACCCATTGGATGCACAAGATTAGTTAAAAACCCTAATTGGACAAGGTTAAGTGTAGGGAGGACGAAAATGACCTAAATATTCATCCAATGACACAAACACAACTATCGGATGCACAAGATTGGTTAGAAACCCTAATTGGACAAGCTTTAGCCTAGGGAGGATGAAAAGGACCTAAATGTTCATCCAAGGACTCAAAACACCTATTGGATGCACAAGATTGGTTAAAAACCCAAATTGGACAAGATTAAGTGTAGGGGGGACGAAAATGACCTAAATGTTCATCCAATGACACAAAACACCTATTGGATGCACAAGATTGGTTAAAAACCCTAATTGGATAAGATTTAGCTTAGGGAGGAAGAAAATGACCTAATTGTTCATCTAATGACACAAAAACACCTATCAGATACACAAGATTGGTTAGAAACCCTAATTGGACAAGATTAAGTGTAGGGAGGACGAAAATGACCTAAATGTTCCTCCAATGACACAAAACACCTATTGGATGCACAAGATTGGTTAGAAACCCTAATTGGACAAGATTTAGCCTAGGGAGGACGGAAATGACCTAAATATTCATCCAATGACACAAAACACGTATTGGACGCACAAGATTGGTTAAAAACCCAAATTGGACAAGATTAAGTGTAGGGAGGACGAAAATGACCTAAATGTTCATCCAATGACACAAAACACCTATTGGATGCACAAGATTGGTTAAAAACCCTAATTGGACAAGAATTAGCCTAGGGAGGACGAAAATGACCTAAGTGTTCATCCAATGACACAAAACACCTATTGGATGTATAAGATTGGTTAAAAACCATAATTGGACAAGAATTAGCCTAGGGAGGACGAAAATGACCTAATTGTTCATCCAACGACACAAAAACACCTATCGGATGCACAAGATTCGTTAGAAACCCTAATTGGACAAGATTAAGTGTAGGGAGGACGAAAATGACCTAAATGTTCATCCAATGACACAAAACACCTATTGGATGCACAAGATTGGTTAAAAACCCTAATTGGATAAGAATTAGCCTAGGGAGGACGATAATGACCTAAACGTTCATCCAATGACACAAAACACCTATTGGATGCACAAGATTGGTTTTAAACCCTAATTGGATAAGATTTAGCTTAGGGAGGAAGAAAATGACCTAATTGTTCATCTAATGACACAAAAACACCCATTGGATGCACAAGATTAAGTGTAGCGAGAACGAAAACGACCTAAATGTTCATCCAATGACACAAAACACCTATTGGATGCACAACATTGGTTAAAAACCCTAATTGGACAAGATTAAGTGTAGGTAGGACGAAAATGACGTAAATGTTCATCCTATGACAAAATCCTATTGGATGCACAAGATTGGTTAAAAACCCAAATTGGACAAGATTAAGTGTAGGGGGCACGAAAATGACCTAAATGTTCATCCAATGACACAAAACACCTATTGGATGCACAAGAATGGTTAAAAACCCTAACTGGACAAGATTAAGTGTAGGGAGGACGAAAATGTCCTAAATGTTCATCCAATGACACAAAACACCTATTGGATGCACAAGATTGGTTAAAAACCCTAATTGGACATGATTTAGCTTAGGGTGGAAGAAAATGACCTAATTGTTGATCCAATGACACAAAAACACCCATTGGATGCACAAGATTGGTTAAAAACCCTAATTGGACAAGATTAAGTGTAGGGAGGACGAAAACACCTATTGGATGCACAAGATTGGTTAAAAACCTAAATTGGACAAGATGAAGTGTAGGGGGGACGAAAATGACCTAAATGTTCATCCAATGACACAAGATTGGTTAGAAACCCTAATTGGACAAGCATTAGCCTAGGGAGGATGAAAATGACCTAAATGTTCATCCAATGACACAAGAACACCTGTTGGATGCACAAGATTGGTTAAAAACCCTAATTGGACAAGAATTAGCCTAGGGAGGACGGAAATGACCTAATTGTTCATCCAATGACCCAAAAACACCCATTGGATGCACAAGATTTGTTAAAAACCCTAATTGGACAAGATTAAGTGTAGGGAGGACGAAAATGACCTAAATGTTCATCCAATGACACAAAACACCTATTGGATGCACAAGATTGGTTAAAAACCCTAATTGGACAAGAATTAGCCTAGGGAGGACAAAAATGACCTAAATGTTCATCCAAGGACACAAAACACCTATTGGATGCACAAGATTGGTTAAAAACCCTAATTGGACAAGAATTAGCCTAGGGAGCACGAAAATGACCTAAGTGTTCATCCAATGACACAAAAACACCTATCGGATGCACAAGATTGGTTAGAAACCCTAATAGGACAATATTAAGTTTAGGGAGGACGAAAGTGACCTAAATGTTCATCCAATGACACAAACACAACTATTGGATGCACAAGATTGGTTAAAAACCCTAATTGGACAAGAATTAGCCTAGGGAGGACGGAAATGACCTAATTTTTCATCCAATGACACAAAAACACCCATTGGATGCACAAGATTGGTTAAAAACCTTAACTAGACAAGATTAAGTGTAGGGAGGACGAAAATGACCTAAATGTTCATCCAATGACACAAAACACCTATTGGATGCACAAGATTGGTTAAAAACCCTAATTGGACAAGAATTAGCCTAGGGAGGACAAAAATGACCTAAATGTTCATCCAATGACACAAAACACCTATTGGATGCACAAGATTGGTTAAAAACCCTAATTGGACAAGAATTAGCCTAGGGAGGACGAAAATGACCTAATTGTTCATCCAATGGCACAAAAACACCTATTGGATGCACAAGATTGGTCAGAAACCCTAATTGGACAAGATTAAGTTTAGGGAGAACGAAAATGAGCTAAATGTTCATCTAATGACACAAAAACACCTATTGGATGCACAAGATTGGTTAAAAACCCTAATTGGACAAGATTAAGTGTAGGGAGGACGAAAATGACCTAAATGTTCATCCAATGACACAAAACACCTATTGGATGCACAAGATTGGTTAAAAACCCTAATTGGACAAGAATTAGCCTTGGGAGGACGAAAATGACCTAATTGTTCATCCAATGACACCCTAAGCCCTATTGGATGCACAAGATTGGTTAGAAACCCTAATTGGAAAAGATTAAGTTTAGGGAGGACGAAAATGACATAAATGTTCATCCAATGACACAAAAACAACTATTGGATGCACAAGATTGGTTAGAAACCCTAATTGGACAAGATTAAGTGTAGGGAGGACGAAAATGACCTAAATGTTCATCCAATGACACAAACACCTATTGGATGCACAAGATTCGTTAAAAACCCCAATTGGACAAGAATTAGCCTAGGGAGGACGAAAATGACCTAATTGTTCATCCAATGACACAAAAACACTATTGGATGCACAAGATTGGTTAGAAACCCTAATTGGACAAGATTAAGTTTAGGGAGGACGAAAATGACGTAAATGTTCATGCAATGACACAAAACACCTATTGGATGCACAAGATTGTTTAAAAACCCTAATTGGACAAGATTAAGTGTAGGGAGGACGAAAATGACCTAAATGTTCATCCAATGACACAAAACACCTATTGGATGCACAAGATTGGTTAAAAACCCTAATTGGACAAGAATTAGCCTACGGTGGACGAAAATAACCTAATTGTTCATCCAATGACACAAAACAACTATTGGGTGCACAAGATTAAGTGTAGGGAGGACGAAAATACGAAAATGACCTAAATGTTCTTCCAATGACACAAAACACCTATTGGATGCACAAGATTGGTTAAAATCCCTAATTGGACAAGATTAAATGTAGGGAGGACGAAAATGACCTAAATGTTCATCCAATGACACAAAACACCTATTGGATGCACAAGATTGGTTAAAAACCCAAATTGGACAAGATTAAGTGTAGGGGGGACGAAAATGACCTAAATGTTCATCCAATGACACAAAACACCTATTGGATGCACAAGATTGGTTAAAAACCCTAATTGGACAAGATTAAGTGTAGGGAGGACGAAAATGACCTAAATGTTCATCCAATGACACAAAACACCTATTGGATGCACATGATTTGTTAAAAACCCTAATTGGATAAAAATTAGCCTAGGGAGGACGAAAATGGCCCAAATGTTGATCGAATGACACAAAACACATATTGGATGCACAAGATTGGTTAAAAACCCTAATTGGACAAGAATTATCCTAGGGAGGACGAAAATGACCTAATTGTTCATCCAATGACACAAAAACACCAATTGGATGCACAAGATTGGTTAGAAACCCTAATTGGACAAGATAAAGTGTAGGGAGGACGAAAATGGTCTAAATATTGATCCAATGACACAAAACGCATATTGGATGCACAAGATTGGTTAAAGACCCTAATTGGACAAGAATTAGCCTACGGTGGACGAAAATGACCTAAATGTTCATCCAATGACACAAAACACCTATTGGATGCACAAGATTGGTTAAAAACCCTAATTCGACAAGAATTAGCTTAGGGAGGACGAAAATAACCTAATTGTTCATCCAATGACACTAAAACACCTATCGGAGGAACAAGATTGGTTTGAAACCCTAATTGGACAAGATTTGGTGTAGGGAGGACCAAAATGACCTAAATGTTCATCCAATGACACAAAACACCTATTGGATGCACAAGATTGGTTAAAAACCCAAATTGGACAAGATTAAGTGTAGGGGGGACGAAAATGACCTAAATGTTCATCCAATGACACAAAACACCTATTGGATGCACAAGATTGGTTAAAAACCCTAATTGGACAAGATTAAGTGTAGGGAGGACGAAAATGGTCTAAATATTGATCCAATGACACAAAAACACCTATTGGATGCACAAGATTAGTTAAAAACCCTAATTGGAAAAGATTTAGCCTAGGGAGGACGAAAATGACCTAATTGTTTATCCAATGACACAAAAAGACCCATTGGATGCACAAGATTGGTTAAAAACCCTAATTGGACAAGATTAAGTGTAGGGAGGACGAAAATGACCTAAATGTTCATCCAATGACACAAAACACCTATTGGATGCACAAGATTGGTTAAAAACCCAAATTGGACAAGATTAAGTGTAGGGAGGACGAAAATGACCTAAATGTTCATCCAATGACACAAAACACCTATTGGATGCACAAGATTGGTTAAAAACCCTAATTGGACAAGAATAAGCGTAGGGAGGACGAAAATGACCTAAATGTTCATCCAATGACACAAAACACCTATTGGATGCACAAGATTGGTTAAAAACCCTAATTGGACAAGAATTAGCCTAGGGAGGACGAAAATGACCTAAGTGTTCATCCAATGACACAAAACACCTATTGGATGTATAAGATTGGTTAAAAACCCTAATTGGACAAGAATTAGCCTAGGGAGGACGAAAATGACCTAATTGTTCATCCAACGACACAAAAACACCTATCGGATGCACAAGATTCGTTAGAAACCCTAATTGGAGAAGATTAAGTGTAGGGAGGACGAAAATGACCTAAATGTTCATCCAATGACACAAAACACCCATTGGATGCACAAGATTGGTTAAAAACCCTAATTGGATAAGAATTAGCCTAGGGAGGACGATAATGACCTAAATGTTCATCCAATGACACAAAACACCTATTGGATGCACAAGATTGGTTTTAAACCCTAATTGGACAAGAATTAGCCTAGGGAGGACGAAAATGACTTAAGTGTTCAACCAATGACATAAAAACACTTATTGGATGCACAAGATTGGTTAAAAACCCTAATTGGATAAGATTTAGCTTAGAGAGGAAGAAAATGACCTAATTGTTCATCTAATGACACAAAAACACCTATCAGATACACAAGATTGGTTAGAAACCCTAATTGGACAAGATTAAGTGTAGGGAGGACGAAAATGACCTAAATGTTCATCCAATGACACAAAACACCTATTGGATGCACAAGTTTGGTTAAAAACCCTAATTGGACAAGAATTAGCCTAGGGAGGACGAAAATGACGTAAGTGTTCATCCAATGACACAAAACACCTATTGGATGTATAAGATTGGTTAAAAACCCTAATTGGACAAGAATTAGCCTAGGGAGGACGAAAATGACCTAATTGTTCATCCAACGACACAAAAACACCTATCGGATGCACAAGATTCGTTAGAAACCCTAATTGGACAAGATTAAGTGTAGGGAGGACGAAAATGACCTAAATGTTCATCCAATGACACAAAACACCTATTGGATGCACAAGATTGGTTAAAAACCCTAATTGGATAAGAATTAGACTAGGGAGGACGATAATGACCTAAACGTTCATCCAATGACACAAAACACCTATTGGATGCACAAGATTGGTTTTAAACCCTAATTGGATAAGATTTAGCTTAGGGAGGAAGAAAATGACCTAATTGTTCATCTAATGACACAAAAACACCCATTGGATGCACAAGATTAGTTAAAAACTCTAATTCGACAAGATTAAGTGTAGCGAGAACGAAAACGACCTAAATGTTCATCCAATGACACAAAACACCTATTGGATGCACAACATTGGTTAAAAACCCTAATTGGACAAGATTAAGTGTAGGTAGGACGAAAATGACGTAAATGTTCATCCAATGACAAAATCCTATTGGATGCACAAGATTGGTTAAAAACCCAAATTGGACAAGATTAAGTGTAGGGGGCACGAAAATGACCTAAATGTTCATCCAATGACACAAAACACCTATTGGATGCACAAGAATGGTTAAAAACCCTAACTAGACAAGATTAAGTGTAGGGAGGACGAAAATGTCCTAAATGTTCATCCAATGACACAAAACACCTATTGGATGCACAAGATTGGTTAAAAACCCTAATTGGATAAGAATTAGCCTAGGGAGGACGATAATGACCTAAACGTTCATCCAATGACACACAACACCTATTGGATGCACAAGATTGGTTTTAAACCCTAATTGGATAAGATTTAGCTTAGGGAGGAAGAAAATGACCTAATTGTTCATCTAATGACACAAAAACACCCATTGGATGCACAAGATTAGTTAAAAACCCTAATTCGACAAGATTAAGTGTAGCGAGAACGAAAACGACCTAAATGTTCATCCAATGACACAAAACACCTATTGGATGCACAACATTGGTTAAAAACCCTAATTGGACAAGATTAAGTGTAGGTAGGACGAAAATGACGTAAATGTTCATCCAATGACAAAATCCTATTGGATGCACAAGATTGGTTAAAAACCCAAATTGGACAAGATTAAGTGTAGGGGGCACGAAAATGACCTAAATGTTCATCCAATGACACAAAACACCTATTGGATGCACAAGAATGGTTAAAAACCCTAACTAGACAAGATTAAGTGTAGGGAGGACGAAAATGTCCTAAATGTTCATCCAATGACACAAAACACCTATTGGATGCACAAGATTGGTTAAAAACCCTAATTGGACAAGATTTAGCTTAGGGTGGAAGAAAATGACCTAATTGTTGATCCAATGACACAAAAACACCCATTGGATGCACAAGATTAGTTAAAAACCCTAATTGGACAAGGTTAAGTGTAGGGAGGACGAAAATGACCTAAATATTCATCCAATGACACAAACACAACTATCGGATGCACAAGATTGGTTAGAAACCCTAATTGGACAAGCTTTAGCCTAGGGAGGATGAAAAGGACCTAAATGTATATCCAATGACACAAGAACACCTGTTGGATGCACAAGATTGGTTAAAAACCCTAATTGGACAAGATTTAGCCTAGGGAGGATGGAAATGACCTAATTGTTCATCCAATGACACAACAACACCCACTGGATGCACAAGATTGGTTAAAAACCCTAATTGGACAAGATTAAGTGTAGGGAGGACGAAAACACCTATTGGATGCACAAGATTGGTTAAAAACCTAAATTGGACAAGATTAAGTGTAGGGGGGACGAAAATGACCTAAATGTTCATCCAATGACACAAAACACCTATTGGATGCACAATATTGGTTAGAAACCCTAATTGGACAAGCATTAGCCTAGGGAGGATGAAAATGACCTAAATGTTCATCCAATGACACAAGAACACCTGTTGGATGCACAAGATTGGTTAAAAACCCTAATTGGACAAGAATTAGCCTAGGGAGGACGGAAATGACCTAATTGTTCATCCAATGACCCAAAAACACCCATTGGATGCACAAGATTGGTTAAAAACCCTAATTGGACAAGATTAAGTGTAGGGAGGACGAAAATGACCTAAATGTTCATCCAATGACACAAAACACCTATTGGATGCACAAGATTGGTTAAAAACCCTAATTGGACAAGAATTAGCCTAGGGAGGACGAAAATGACCTAAATGTTCATCCAAGGACACAAAACACCTATTGGATGCACAAGATTAGTTAAAAACCCAAATTGGACAAGAATTAGCCTAGGGAGGACGAAAATGACCTAAGTGTTCATCCAATGACACAAAAACACCTATCGAATGCACTAGATTGGTTAGAAACCCTAATTGGACAATATTAAGTTTAGGGAGGACGAAAGTGACCTAAATGTTCATCCAATGACACAAACACAACTATTGGATGCACAAGATTGGTTTGAAACCCTAATTGGACAAGAATTAGCCTAGGGAGGACAAAAATGACCTAAATGTTCATCCAAGGACACAAAACACCTATTGGATGCACAAGATTGGTTAAAAACCCTAATTGGACAAGATTTAGCCTAGGGAGGACGGAAATGACCTAAATATTCATCCAATGACACAAAACACGTATTGGACGCACAAGATTGGTTAAAAACCCAAATTGGACAAGATTAAGTGTAGGGAGGACGAAAATGACCTAAATGTTCATCCAATGACACAAAACACCTATTGGATGCACAAGATTGGTTAAAAACCCTAATTGGACAAGAATTAGCCTAGGGAGGACGAAAATGACCTAAGTGTTCATCCAATGACACAAAACACCTATTGGATGTATAAGATTGGTTAAAAACCATAATTGGACAAGAATTAGCCTAGGGAGGACGAAAATGACCTAATTGTTCATCCAACGACACAAAAACACCTATCGGATGCACAAGATTCGTTAGAAACCCTAATTGGACAAGATTAAGTGTAGGGAGGACGAAAATGACCTAAATGTTCATCCAATGACACAAAACACCTATTGGATGCACAAGATTGGTTAAAAACCCTAATTGGATAAGAATTAGCCTAGGGAGGACGATAATGACCTAAACGTTCATCCAATGACACAAAACACCTATTGGATGCACAAGATTGGTTTTAAACCCTAATTGGATAAGATTTAGCTTAGGGAGGAAGAAAATGACCTAATTGTTCATCTAATGACACAAAAACACCCATTGGATGCACAAGATTAAGTGTAGCGAGAACGAAAACGACCTAAATGTTCATCCAATGACACAAAACACCTATTGGATGCACAACATTGGTTAAAAACCCTAATTGGACAAGATTAAGTGTAGGTAGGACGAAAATGACGTAAATGTTCATCCTATGACAAAATCCTATTGGATGCACAAGATTGGTTAAAAACCCAAATTGGACAAGATTAAGTGTAGGGGGCACGAAAATGACCTAAATGTTCATCCAATGACACAAAACACCTATTGGATGCACAAGAATGGTTAAAAACCCTAACTGGACAAGATTAAGTGTAGGGAGGACGAAAATGTCCTAAATGTTCATCCAATGACACAAAACACCTATTGGATGCACAAGATTGGTTAAAAACCCTAATTGGACATGATTTAGCTTAGGGTGGAAGAAAATGACCTAATTGTTGATCCAATGACACAAAAACACCCATTGGATGCACAAGATTGGTTAAAAACCCTAATTGGACAAGATTAAGTGTAGGGAGGACGAAAACACCTATTGGATGCACAAGATTGGTTAAAAACCTAAATTGGACAAGATGAAGTGTAGGGGGGACGAAAATGACCTAAATGTTCATCCAATGACACAAGATTGGTTAGAAACCCTAATTGGACAAGCATTAGCCTAGGGAGGATGAAAATGACCTAAATGTTCATCCAATGACACAAGAACACCTGTTGGATGCACAAGATTGGTTAAAAACCCTAATTGGACAAGAATTAGCCTACGGAGGACGGAAATGACCTAATTGTTCATCCAATGACCCAAAAACACCCATTGGATGCACAAGATTGGTTAAAAACCCTAATTGGACAAGATTAAGTGTAGGGAGGACGAAAATGACCTAAATGTTCATCCAATGACACAAAACACCTATTGGATGCACAAGATTGGTTAAAAACCCTAATTGGACAAGAATAAGCCTAGGGTGGACGAAAATGACCTAAATGTTCATCCAATGACACAAAACACCTATCGGATGCACAAGATTGGTTAGAAACCCTAATTGGACAAGATAAAGTGTAGGGAGAGCGAAAATGACCTAAATGTTCATCCAATGACACAAGATAACTATTGGATGCACCAGATTGGTTAAACACCCTAATTGGACAAGATTAAGTGTAGGGAGGACGAAAATTACCTAAATATTCATCTAATGACACAAAACACCTATTGGATGCACAAGATTGGTTAAAAACCCAAATTGGACAAGATTAAGTGTAGGGGGGACGAAAATGACCTAAATGTTCATCCAATGACACAAAACACCTATTGGATGCACAAGATTGGTTAAAAACCCTAATTGGACAAGAATTAGCCTAGGGAGGACGAAAATGACCTAAGTGTTCATCCAATGACACAAAACACCTATTGGATGCACCAGATTGGTTAAAAACCCTAATTGAACAAGATTAAGTGTAGGGAGGACGAAAATGACCTAAATGTTCATCCAATGACACAAAACACCTATTGGATGCACAAGATGGGTTAAAAACCCTAATTGGACAAGAATTAGCCTAGGGAGGACGAAAATGACCTAAGTGTTCATCCAATGACACAAAAACACCTATCGAATGCAAAAGATTGGTTAGAAACCCTAATTGAAAGATTAAGTGTAGGGGGGACGAAAATAACCTTAATGTTCATCCACTCACACAAAACACCTATTGGATGCACAAGATTTGTTAAAAACACTAATTGGATAAGAATTAGCCTAAGGAGGACGAAAATGACCTAAATGTTCATCCAATGACACAAAAACACCAATTGGATAAGAATTAGCCTAAGGAGGACGAAAATGACCTAAGTGTTCATCCAATGACACAAAACACCTATTGGATGCACCAGATTGGTTAAAAACCCTAATTGAACAAGATTAAGTGTAGGGAGGACGAAAATGACCTAAATGTTCATCCAATGACACAAAACACCTATTGGATGCACAAGATTGGTTAAAAACCCTAATTGGACAAGAATTAGCCTAGGGAGGACGAAAATGACATAAATGTTCATCCAATGACACAAAAACACCTATTGGATGCACAAGATTGGTTAAAAACCCTAATTGGACAAGATTAAGTGTAGGGAGGACGAAAATGACCTAAATGTTCATCCAATGACACAAAACACCTATTGGATGCACAAGATTGGTTAAAAACCCTAATTGGACAAGAATTAGCCTAGGGAGGACGAAAATGACCTAATTGTTCATCCAATGACACAAAAACACGTATTGGATGCACATGATTGGTTGGAAACCATAATTGGACAAGATTAAGTTTAGGGAGGACAAAAATGACCTAAATGTTCATCCCATGACACAAAACACCTATTGGATGCACAAGATTGTTTAAAAACCCTAATTGGACAAGATTAAGTGTAGGGAGGACGAAAATGACCTAAATGTTCATCCAATGACACAAAACACCTATTGGATGCACAAGATTGGTTAAAAACCCTAATTGGACAAGAATTAGCCTAGGGAGGACAAAAATGACCTAAATGTTCATCCAAGGACACAAAACACCTATTGGATGCACAAGATTAGTTAAAAACCCTAATTGGACAAGAATTAGCCTAGGGAGGACGAAAATGACCTAAGTGTTCATCCAATGACACAAAAACACCTATCGAATGCACTAGATTGGTTAGAAACCCTAATTGGACAATATTAAGTTTAGGGAGGACGAAAGTGACCTAAATGTTCATCCAATGACACAAACACAACTATTGGATGCACAAGATTGGTTTGAAACCCTAATTGGACAAGAATTAGCCTAGGGAGGACAAAAATGACCTAAATGTTCATCCAAGGACACAAAACACCTATTGGATGCACAAGATTGGTTAAAAACCCTAATTGGACAAGATTTAGCCTAGGGAGGACGAAAATGACCTAAATATTCATCCAATGACACAAAACACGTATTGGACGCACAAGATTGGTTAAAAACCCAAATTGGACAAGATTAAGTGTAGGGAGGACGAAAATGACCTAAATGTTCATCCAATGACACAAAACACCTATTGGATGCACAAGATTGGTTAAAAACCCTAATTGGACAAGAATTAGCCTAGGGAGGACGAAAATGACCTAAGTGTTCATCCAATGACACAAAACACCTATTGGATGTATAAGATTGGTTAAAAACCATAATTGGACAAGAATTAGCCTAGGGAGGACGAAAATGACCTAATTGTTCATCCAACGACACAAAAACACCTATCGGATGCACAAGATTCGTTAGAAACCCTAATTGGACAAGATTAAGTGTAGGGAGGACGAAAATGACCTAAATGTTCATCCAATGACACAAAACACCTATTGGATGCACAAGATTGGTTAAAAACCCTAATTGGATAAGAATTAGCCTAGGGAGGACGATAATGACCTAAACGTTCATCCAATGACACAAAACACCTATTGGATGCACAAGATTGGTTTTAAACCCTAATTGGATAAGATTTAGCTTAGGGAGGAAGAAAATGACCTAATTGTTCATCTAATGACACAAAAACACCCATTGGATGCACAAGATTAGTTAAAAACCCTAATTCGACAAGATTAAGTGTAGCGAGAACGAAAACGACCTAAATGTTCATCCAATTACACAAAACACCTATTGGATGCACAACATTGGTTAAAAACCCTAATTGGACAAGATTAAGTGTAGGTAGGACGAAAATGACGTAAATGTTCATCCAATGACAAAATCCTATTGGATGCACAAGATTGGTTAAAAACCCAAATTGGACAAGATTAAGTGTAGGGGGCACGAAAATGACCTAAATGTTCATCCAATGACACAAAACACCCATTGGATGCACAAGAATGGTTAAAAACCCTAACTGGACAAGATTAAGTGTAGGGAGGACGAAAATGTCCTAAATGTTCATCCAATGACACAAAACACCTATTGGATGCACAAGATTGGTTAAAAACCCTAATTGGACATGATTTAGCTTAGGGTGGAAGAAAATGACCTAATTGTTGATCCAATGACACAAAAACACCCATTGGATGCACAAGATTGGTTAAAAACCCTAATTGGACAAGATTAAGTGTAGGGAGGACGAAAACACCTATTGGATGCACAAGATTGGTTAAAAACCTAAATTGGACAAGATTAAGTGTAGGGGGGACGAAAATGACCTAAATGTTCATCCAATGACACAAAACACCTATTGGATGCACAAGATTGGTTAGAAACCCTAATTGGACAAGCATTAGCCTAGGGAGGATGAAAATGACCTAAATGTTCATCCAATGACACAAGAACACCTGTTGGATGCACAAGATTGGTTAAAAACCCTAATTGGACAAGAATTAGCCTAGGGAGGACGGAAATGACCTAATTGTTCATCCAATGACCCAAAAACACCCATTGGATGCACAAGATTGGTTAAAAACCCTAATTGGACAAGATTAAGTGTAGGGAGGACGAAAATGACCTAAATGTTCATCCAATGACACAAAACACCTATTGGATGCACAAGATTGGTTAAAAACCCTAATTGGACAAGATTAAGTGTAGGGAGAACGAAAATGGCCTAAATATTCATCCAATGACACAAAACACCTATTGGATGCACAAGATTGGTTAAAAACCCAAATTGCACAAGATTAAGTTTAGGGAGGACGAAAATGACCTAATTGTTCGTCCAATGACACAAAAACACCTATTGGATGCACAAGATTGGTTAAAAACCCTAATTGTTCATCCAATGACACAAAAACACCCATTGGATGCACAAGATTGGTTAAAAACCCTAATTGGACAAGATTAAGTATAGGGAGGACGAAAATGACCTAAATGTTCATCCAATGACACAAAACACCTATTGGATGCACAAGATTGGTTAAAAACCCTAATTGGACAAGAATTAGCCTAGGGAGGACAAAAATGACCTAAATGTTCATCCAAGGACACAAAACACCTATTGGATGCACAAGATTGGTTAAAAACCCTAATTGGACAAGAATTAGCCTAGGGAGGACGAAAATGACCTAAATGTTCATCCAATGACACAAAACACCTATTGGATGCACAAGATTTGTTAAAAACCCTAATTGGACAAGATTAAGTGTAGGGAGGACGAAAATGACCTAAATGTTCATCCAATGACACAAAACACCTATTGGATGCACAAGATTGGTTAAAAACCCTAATTGGACAAGAATTAGCCTAGGGAGGACGAAAATGACCTAATTATTTATCCAATGACACAAAACACCTATTGGATGCACAAGATTGGTTAGAAACCCTAATTGAACAAGATTTAGCCTAGGGAGGACGAAAATGACCTAATTGTTCATCCAATGACACAAAAACACGTATTCGATGCACAAGATTGGTTAGAAACCCAAATTGGACAAGAATTAGCCTAGGGAGGACGAAAAGGACCTAAATGTTCATCCAATGACACAAAACACCTATTGGATGCACAAGATTGGTTAAAAACCCTAATTGGACAAGGTTAAGTGAAGGGAGGACGAAAATGACCTAAATATTCTTCCAATGACACAAAAATACCGATTGGATGCACAAGATTGGTTAGAAACCCTAATTGGACAAGAATAAGCCTAGGGAGTACAAAAATGACCTAATTGTTCATCCAATGACACAAAACACCTATTGGATGCACAAGATTGGTTAAAAACCCTAATTGGACAAGATTAAGTGTAGGGAGGACGAAAATGACCTAAATGTTCATCCAATGACACAAAACACCTATTGGATGCACAAGATTGGTTAAAAACCCTAATTGGACAAGAATTAGCCTAGGGAGGACGAAAAGGACCTAATTGTTCATCCAATGACACAAAAACACCTATTGGATGCACAAGATTGGTTAGAAACCCTAATTGGAAGAGATTAAGTTTAGGGAGGACGAAAATGACATCAATGTTCATCCAATGAGACAAAAACAACAATTGGATGCACAAGATTGGTTAAAAACCCTAATTGGACAAGATTAAGTGTAGGGAGGACGAAAATGACCTAAATGTTCATCCAATGACACAAAACACCTATTGGATGCACAAGATTGGTTAAAAACCCTAATTGGACAAGAATAAGCCTAGGTATGACGAAAAGGACCTAAATGTTCATCCAATGACACAAAACAACTATTGGATGCACAAGATTGGTTAAAAACTCTAATTGGACCAGATTAAGTGAAGGGAGGACGAAAATGACCTAAATATTCTTCCACTGACACAAAACACCGATTGGATGCACAAGATTGGTTAGAAACCCTAATAGGACAAGAATAAGCTTAGGGAGGACAAAAATGACCTAATTGTTCATCCAATGACACAAAACACCTATTGGATGCACAAGATTGTTTAAAAACCCTAATTGGACAAGATTAAGTGCAGGGAGGACGAAAATGACCTAAAAGTTCATCCAATGACACAAAACACCTATTGGATGCACAAGATTGGTTAAAAACCCTAATTGGACAAGATTAAGTGTAGGGAGGACGAAAATGACCTAAATGTTCATCCAATGACACAAAACACCTATTGGATGCACAAGATTGGTTAAAAACCCAAATTGGACAAGATTAAGTGTAGGGGGGACGAAAATGACCTAAATGTTCATCCAATGACACAAAACACCTATTGGATGCACAAGATTGGTTAAAAACCCTAATTGGATAAGATTTAGCTTAGGGAGGAAGAAAATGACCTAATTGTTCATCTAATGACACAAAAACACCTATCAGATACACAAGATTGGTTAGAAACCCTAATTGGACAAGATTAAGTGTAGGGAGGACGAAAATGACCTAAATGTTCATCCAATGACACAAAACACCTATTGGATGCACAAGATTGGTTAGAAACCCTAATTGGATAAGTATTAGCCTAAAGAGGACGAAAATGACCTAAATGTTCATCCAATGACACAAAACACCTATTGGATGCACAAGATTGGTTAAAAACCCTAATTGGACAAGAATAAGTGTAGGGAGGACGAAAATGACCTAAATGTTCATCCAATGACACAAAACACCTATTGGATGCACAAGATTGGTTAGAAACCCTAATTGGACAATATTAAGTTTAGGGAGGACGAAAGTGACCTAAATGTTCATCCAATGACACAAACACAACTATTGGATGCACAAGATTGGTTAGAAACCCTAATTGGACAAGAATTAGCCTAGGGAGGACAAAAATGACCTAAATGTTCATCCAAGGACACAAAACACCTATTGGATGCACAAGATTGGTTAAAAACCCTAATTGGACAAGATTTAGCCTAGGGAGGACGGAAATGACCTAAATATTCATCCAATGACACAAAACACGTATTGGACGCACAAGATTGGTTAAAAACCCAAATTGGACAAGATTAAGTGTAGGGAGGACGAAAATGACCTAAATGTTCATCCAATGACACAAAACACCTATTGGATGCACAAGATTGGTTAAAAACCCTAATTGGACAAGAATTAGCCTAGGGAGGACGAAAATGACCTAAGTGTTCATCCAATGACACAAAACACCTATTGGATGTATAAGATTGGTTAACAACCATAATTGGACAAGAATTAGCCTAGGGAGGACGAAAATGACCTAATTGTTCATCCAACGACACAAAAACACCTATCGGATGCACAAGATTCGTTAGAAACCCTAATTGGACAAGATTAAGTGTAGGGAGGACGAAAATGACCTAAATGTTCATCCAATGACACAAAACACCTATTGGATGCACAAGATTGGTTAAAAACCCTAATTGGATAAGAATTAGCCTAGGGAGGACGATAATGACCTAAACGTTCATCCAATGACACAAAACACCTATTGGATGCACAAGATTGGTTTTAAACCCTAATTGGATAAGATTTAGCTTAGGGAGGAAGAAAATGACCTAATTGTTCATCTAATGACACAAAAACACCCATTGGATGCACAAGATTAGTTAAAAACCCTAATTGGACAAGATTAAGTGTAGCGAGAACGAAAACGACCTAAATGTTCATCCAATGACACAAAACACCTATTGGATGCACAACATTGGTTAAAAACCCTAATTGGACAAGATTAAGTGTAGGTAGGACGAAAATGACGTAAATGTTCATCCAATGACAAAATCCTATTGGATGCACAAGATTGGTTAAAAACCCAAATTGGACAAGATTAAGTGTAGGGGGCACGAAAATGACCTAAATGTTCATCCAATGACACAAAACACCTATTGGATGCACAAGAATGGTTAAAAACCCTAACTGGACAAGATTAAGTGTAGGGAGGACGAAAATGTCCTAAATGTTCATCCAATGACACAAAACACCTATTGGATGCACAAGATTGGTTAAAAACCCTAATTGGACATGATTTAGCTTAGGGTGGAAGAAAATGACCTAATTGTTGATCCAATGACACAAAAACACCCATTGGATGCACAAGATTGGTTAAAAACCCTAATTGGACAAGATTAAGTGTAGGGAGGACGAAAACACCTATTGGATGCACAAGATTGGTTAAAAACCTAAATTGGACAAGATGAAGTGTAGGGGGGACGAAAATGACCTAAATGTTCATCCAATGACACAAGATTGGTTAGAAACCCTAATTGGACAAGCATTAGCCTAGGGAGGATGAAAATGACCTAAATGTTCATCCAATGACACAAGAACACCTGTTGGATGCACAAGATTGGTTAAAAACCCTAATTGGACAAGAATTAGCCTAGGGAGGACGGAAATGACCTAATTGTTCATCCAATGACCCAAAAACACCCATTGGATGCACAAGATTGTTTAAAAACCCTAATTGGACAAGATTAAGTGTAGGGAGGACGAAAATGACCTAAATGTTCATCCAATGACACAAAACACCTATTGGATGCACAAGATTGGTTAAAAACCCTAATTGGACAAGAATTAGCCTAGGGAGGACAAAAATGACCTAAATGTTCATCCAAGGACACAAAACACCTATTGGATGCACAAGATTGGTTAAAAACCCTAATTGGACAAGATTTAGCCTAGGGAGGACGGAAATGACCTAAATATTCATCCAATGACACAAAACACGTATTGGACGCACAAGATTGGTTAAAAACCCAAATTGGACAAGATTAAGTGTAGGGAGGACGAAAATGACCTAAATGTTCATCCAATGACACAAAACACCTATTGGATGCACAAGATTGGTTAAAAACCCTAATTGGATAAGATTTAGCTTAGGGAGGAAGAAAATGACCTAATTGTTCATCTAATGACACAAAAACACCTATCAGATACACAAGATTGGTTAGAAACCCTAATTGGACAAGATTAAGTGTAGGGAGGACGAAAATGACCTAAATGTTCATCCAATGACACAAAACACCTATTGGATGCACAAGATTGGTTAGAAACCCTAATTGGACAAGATTAAGTTTAGGGAGGACGAAAATGACCTAAATGTTCATCCAATGACACAAAACACCTATTGGATGCACAAGATTGCTTAAAAACCCTAATTGGACAAGATTAAGTGTAGGGAGGACGAAAATGACCTAAATGTTCATCCAATGACACAAAACACCTATTGGATGCACAAGATTGGTTAAAAACCCTAATTGGACAAGAATTAGCCTAGGGAGGACGCAAATGACCTAACTGTTCATCCAATGACACAAAAACACCTATCGGATGCACAAGATTGGTTAGAAACCCTAATTGAACAAGATTAAGTGTAGGGAGGACGAAAATGACCTAAATGTTCATCCAATGACACAAAACACCTATTGGATGCACAAGATTGGTTAAAAACCCTAATTGGACAAGATTAAGTGTAGGGAGGACGAAAATATGAAAATGACCTAAATGATTTTCCAATGACACAAAACACCTATCGGATGCACAAGATTGGTTAAAAACCCTAATTGGACAAGATTAAGTGTAGGGAGGACGAAAATGACCTAAATGTTCATCCAATGACACAAAACACCTATTGGATGCACAAGATTGGTTAAAAACCCTAATTGGACAAGAATTAGCCTAGGGAGGACGAAAATGACCTAAGTGTTCATCCAATGACACAAAACACCTATTGGATGTATAAGATTGGTTAAAAACCCTAATTGGACAAGAATTAGCCTAGGGAGGACGAAAATGACCTAATTGTTCATCCAACGACACAAAAACACCTATCGGATGCACAAGATTCGTTAGAAACCCTAATTGGAGAAGATTAAGTGTAGGGAGGACGAAAATGACCTAAATGTTCATCCAATGACACAAAACACCCATTGGATGCACAAGATTGGTTAAAAACCCTAATTGGATAAGAATTAGCCTAGGGAGGACGATAATGACCTAAATGTTCATCCAATGACACAAAACACCTATTGGATGCACAAGATTGGTTTTAAACCCTAATTGGACAAGAATTAGCCTAGGGAGGACGAAAATGACTTAAGTGTTCAACCAATGACATAAAAACACTTATTGGATGCACAAGATTGGTTAAAAACCCTAATTGGATAAGATTTAGCTTAGAGAGGAAGAAAATGACCTAATTGTTCATCTAATGACACAAAAACACCTATCAGATACACAAGATTGGTTAGAAACCCTAATTGGACAAGATTAAGTGTAGGGAGGACGAAAATGACCTAAATGTTCATCCAATGACACAAAACACCTATTGGATGCACAAGATTGGTTAAAAACCCTAATTGGACAAGAATTAGCCTAGGGAGGACGAAAATGACGTAAGTGTTCATCCAATGACACAAAACACCTATTGGATGTATAAGATTGGTTAAAAACCCTAATTGGACAAGAATTAGCCTAGGGAGGACGAAAATGACCTAATTGTTCATCCAACGACACAAAAACACCTATCGGATGCACAAGATTCGTTAGAAACCCTAATTGGACAAGATTAAGTGTAGGGAGGACGAAAATGACCTAAATGTTCATCCAATGACACAAAACACCTATTGGATGCACAAGATTGGTTAAAAACCCTAATTGGATAAGAATTAGACTAGGGAGGACGATAATGACCTAAACGTTCATCCAATGACACAAAACACCTATTGGATGCACAAGATTGGTTTTAAACCCTAATTGGATAAGATTTAGCTTAGGGAGGAAGAAAATGACCTAATTGTTCATCTAATGACACAAAAACACCCATTGGATGCACAAGATTAGTTAAAAACTCTAATTCGACAAGATTAAGTGTAGCGAGAACGAAAACGACCTAAATGTTCATCCAATGACACAAAACACCTATTGGATGCACAACATTGGTTAAAAACCCTAATTGGACAAGATTAAGTGTAGGTAGGACGAAAATGACGTAAATGTTCATCCAATGACAAAATCCTATTGGATGCACAAGATTGGTTAAAAACCCAAATTGGACAAGATTAAGTGTAGGGGGCACGAAAATGACCTAAATGTTCATCCAATGATACAAAACACCTATTGGATGCACAAGAATGGTTAAAAACCCTAACTAGACAAGATTAAGTGTAGGGAGGACGAAAATGTCCTAAATGTTCATCCAATGACACAAAACACCTATTGGATGCACAAGATTGGTTAAAAACCCTAATTGGACAAGATTTAGCTTAGGGTGGAAGAAAATGACCTAATTGTTGATCCAATGACACAAAAACACCCATTGGATGCACAAGATTAGTTAAAAACCCTAATTGGACAAGGTTAAGTGTAGGGAGGACGAAAATGACCTAAATATTCATCCAATGACACAAACACAACTATCGGATGCACAAGATTGGTTAGAAACCCTAATTGGACAAGCTTTAGCCTAGGGAGGATGAAAAGGACCTAAATGTATATCCAATGACACAAGAACACCTGTTGGATGCACAAGATTGGTTAAAAACCCTAATTGGACAAGATTTAGCCTAGGGAGGACCGAAATGACCTAATTGTTCATCCAATGACACAAAAACACCCACTGGATGCACAAGATTGGTTAAAAACCCTAATTGGACAAGATTAAGTGTAGGGAGGACGAAAACACCTATTGGATGCACAAGATTGGTTAAAAACCTAAATTGGACAAGATTAAGTGTAGGGGGGACGAAAATGACCTAATTGTTCATCCAATGACACAAAAACACCCACTGGATGCACAAGATTGGTTAAAAACCCTAATTGGACAAGATTAAGTGTAGGGAGGACGAAAACACCTATTGGATGCACAAGATTGGTTAAAAACTTAAATTGGACAAGATTAAGTGTAAGGGGGACGAAAATGACCTAAATGTTCATCCAATGACACAAAACACCTATTGGATGCACAAGATTGGTTAGAAACCCTAATTGGATAAGAATTAGCCTAGGGAGGATGAAAATGACCTAAATGTTCATCCAATGACACAAACACAACTATTGGATGCACAAGATTGGTTAGAAACCCTAATTGGACAAGAATTAGCCTAGGGAGGATGAAAATGACCTAATTGTTCATCCAACGACACAAAAACACCTATTGGATGCACAAGATTCGTTAGAAACCCTAATTGGACAAGAATTAGCCTAGGGAGGACGAAAATGACCTAAGTGTTCATCCAATGACACAAAACACCTATTGGATGTATAAGATTGGTTAAAAACCCTAATTGGACAAGAATTAGCCTAGGGAGGACGAAAATGACCTAATTGTTCATCCAACGACACAAAAACACCTATCGGATGCACAAGATTCGTTAGAAACCCTAATTGGACAAGATTAAGTGTACAAGAACACAAGAACACCTAATTGGACAAGATTAAGTGTAGGGAGGACGAAAATGACCTAAATGTTCATCCAATAACACAAAACACCTATTGGATGCACAAGATCAGTTAAAAACCCTAATTGGACAAGAATTAGCCTAGGGAGGAAGAAAATGACCTAATTGTTTATCCAATGACACAAAAACACCCATTGGATGCACAAGATTAGTTAAAAACCCTAATTGGACAAGATTAAGTGTAGGGAGAACGAAAACGACCTAAATGTTCATCCAATGACACAAAACACCTATTGGATGCACAAGATTGGTTAAAAACCCTAATTGGACAAGATTAAGTGTAGGTAGGACGAAAATGACGTAAATGTTCATCCAATGACACAAAACACCTATTGGATGCACAAGATTGGTTAAAAACCCTAATTGGACAAGATTAAGTGTAGGTAGGACGAAAATGACGTAAATGTTCATCCAATGACAAAATCCTATTGGATGCATAAGATTGGTTAAAAACCCTAATTGGATAAGAATTAGCCAAGGGAGGACGAAAATGACTTAAGTGTTCAACCAACGACACAAAAACACCTATTGGATGCACAAGATTGGTTAAAAACCCTAATTGGACAAGATTTAGCTTAGGGAGGAAGAAAATGACCTAATTCTTCACCCAACGACACAAAAACACCTATCGGATGCACAAGATTGGTTAGAAACCCTAATTGGACAAGATTAAGTGTAGGGAGGACGAAAATGACCTAAATGTTCATTTAATGACACAAAACACCTATTGGATGCACAAAATTGGTTAAAAACCCTAATTGGATAAGAATTAGCCTAGGGATGACGAAAGTGACCAAATTGTTCATCCAATGACACAAAAACACCAATTGGATGTACAAGATTGGTTAGAAACCCTAATTGGACAAGATAAAGTGTAGGGAGAGCGAAATGACCTAAATGTTCATCCAATGACACAAAATACCTAGTGGATGCACAAGATTGGTTAAAAACCCTAATTGGACAAGATTAAGTGTAGGGAGGACGAAAATGACGTAAATGTTCATCCAATGACAAAATCCTATTGGATGAAAAAGATTGGTTAAAAACCCTAATTGGACAAGATTAAGTGTAGGGAGGACGAAAATGACCTAAATATTCATCCAATGACACAAAACACCTATTGGATGCACAAGATTGGTTAAAAACCCTAATTGGACAAGATTAAGTGTAGGGAGGACGAAAATGACCTAAATGTTCATCCAATGACACAAAACACCTATTGGATGCACAAGATTGGTTAAAAACCCTAATTGGACTAGATTAAGTGTAGGGATGACGAAAATGACCTAATTGTTCATCCAATGACACAAAACACGTATTGGATGCACAAGATTGGTTAAAAACCCTAATTGGGAAAGAATTAGCCTAGGGAGGACGAAAATGACCAAAGTGTTCAACCAATGACACAAAAACACCTATTGGATGCACAAGATTGGTTAAACACCCTAATTGGACAAGATTTAGCTTAGGGAGGAAGAAAATGACCTAATTGTTCATCCAATGACACAAAAACACCTATCGGATGCAGAAGATTGGTTAGAAATCCTAATTGGACAAGATTAAGTGTAGGGAGGACGAAAATGACCTAAATGTTGATCCAATGACACAAAACACCTATTGGATACACAAGATTGGTTAAAAACCCAAATTGGATAAGAATTAGCCTAGGGAGGACGAAAATGACCTAATTGTTCATCCAATGACACAAAATACCTATTGGATGCACAAGATTGGTTAAAAACCCTAATTGGACAAGATTAAGTGTAGGGAGGACGAAAATGACGTAAATGTTCATCCAATGACAAAATCCTATTGGATGAACAAGATTGGTTAAAAACCCTAATTGGACAAGATTAAGGGTAGGGAGGACGAAAATGACCTAAATATTCATCCAATGACACAAAACACCTATTGGATGCACAAGATTGGTTAAAAACCCTAATTGGACTAGATTAAGTGTAGGGATGACGAAAATGACCTAATTTTTCATTCAATGACACAAAACACGTATTGGATGCACAAGATTGGTTAAAAACCCTAATTGGGAAAGAATTAGCCTAGGGAGGACGAAAATGACCAAAGTGTTCAACCAATGACACAAAAACACCTATTGGATGCACAAGATTGGTTAAACACCCTAATTGGACAAGATTTAGCTTAGGGAGGAAGAAAATGACCTAATTGTTCATCCAATGACACAAAAACACCTATCGGATGCAGAAGATTGGTTAGAAATCCTAATTGGACAAGATTAAGTGTAGGGAGGACGAAAATGACCTAAATGTTGATCCAATGACACAAAACACCTATTGGATACACAAGATTGGTTAAAAACCCAAATTGGATAAGAATTAGCCTAGGGAGGACGAAAATGACCTAATTGTTCATCCAATGACACAAAATACCTATTGGATGCACAAGATTGGTTAAAAACCCTAATTGGACAAGATTAAGTGTAGGGAGGACGAAAATGACGTAAATGTTCATCCAATGACAAAATCCTATTGGATGAACAAGATTGGTTAAAAACCCTAATTGGACAAGATTAAGGGTAGGGAGGACGAAAATGACCTAAATATTCATCCAATGACACAAAACACCTATTGGATGCACAAGATTGGTTAAAAACCCTAATTGGACAAGATTAAGTGTAGGGAGGACGAAAATGACCTATATGTTCATCCAATGACACAAAACACCTATTGGATGCACAAGATTGGTTAAAAACCCTAATTGGACAAGATTTAGCTTAGGGAGGAAGAAAATGATCTAATTGTTCATCCAATGACACAAAAACACCTATCGGATGCAGAAGATTGGTTAGAAACCCTAATTGGACAAGATTAAGTGTAGGGAGGACGAAAATGACCTAAATGTTGATCCAATGACACAAAACACCTATTGGATGCACAAGATTGGTTAAAAACCCTAATTGGATAAGAATTAGCCTAGGGAGGACGAAAATGACCTAATTGTTCATCCAATGACACAAAAATAGCAATTGGATGTACAAGATTGGTTAGCAACCCTAATTGGACAAGATAAAGTGTAGGGAGAGCGAAAATAACCGAAATGTTCATCCAATGACACAAAATACCTATTGGATGCACAAGATTGGTTAAAAACCCTAATTGGACAAGATTAAGTGTAGGGAGGACGAAAATGACCTAAATATTCATCCAATGACACAAAACACCTATTGGATGCACAAGATTGGTTAAAAACCCTAATTGGACTAGATTAAGTGTAGGGATGACGAAAATGACCTAAATGTTCATCCAATGACACAAAACACGTATTGGATGCACAAGATTGGTTAAAAACCCTAATTGGGAAAGAATTAGCCTAGGGAGGACGAAAATGACCAAAGTGTTCAACCAATGACACAAAAACACCTATTGGATGCACAAGATTGGTTAAACACCCTAATTGGACAAGATTTAGCTTAGGGAGGAAGAAAATGACCTAATTGTTCATCCAATGACACAAAAACACCTATCGGATGCAGAAGATTGGTTAGAAATCCTAATTGGACAAGATTAAGTGTAGGGAGGACGAAAATGACCTAAATGTTGATCCCATGACACAAAACACCTATTGGATACACAAGATTGGTTAAAAACCCAAATTGGATAAGAATTAGCCTAGGGAGGACGAAAATGACCTAATTGTTCATCCAACGACACAAAATACCTATTGGATGCACAAGATTGGTTAAAAACCCTAATTGGACAAGATTAAGTGTAGGGAGGATGAAAATGACGTAAATGTTCATCCAATGACAAAATCCTATTGGATGAACAAGATTGGTTAAAAACCCTAATTGGACAAGATTAAGTGTAGGGAGGACGAAAATGACCTAAATATTCATCCAATGACACAAAAAACCTATTGGATGCACAAGATTGGTTAAAAACCCTAATTGGACAAGATTAAGTGTAGGGAGGACGAAAATGACCTAAATGTTCATCCAATGACACAAAACACCTATTGGATGCACAAGATTGGTTAAAAACCCTAATTGGACAAGATTTAGCTTAGGGAGGAAGAAAATGACCTAATTGTTCATCCAATGACACAAAAACACCTATCGGATGCAGAAGATTGGTTAGAAACCCTTATTGGACAAGATTAAGTGTAGGGAGGACGAAAATGACCTAAATGTTGATCCAATGACACAAAACACCTATTGGATGCACAAGATTGGTTAAAAACCCTAATTGGATAAGAATTAGCCTAGGGAGGACGAAAATGACCTAATTGTTCATCCAATGACACAAAAACAGCAATTGGATGTACAAGATTGGTTAGCAACCCTAATTGGACAAGATAAAGTGTAGGGAGAGCGAAAATGACCTAAATGTTCATCCAATGACACGAAATACCTATTGGATGCACAAGATTGGTTAAAAACCCTAATTGGACAAGATTAAGTGTAGGGAGGACGAAAATGACCTAAATATTCATCCAATGACACAAAACACCTATTGGATGCACAAGATTGGTTAAAAACCCTAATTGGACAAGATTAAATGTAGGGAGGACGAAAATGACGTAAATGCTCATCCAATGACAAAATCCTATTGGATGAACAAGATTGGTTAAAAACCCTAATTGGACAAGATTAAGTGTAGGGAGGACGAAAATGACCTAAATATTCATCCAATGACACAAAACACCTATTGGATGCACAAGATTGGTTAAAAACCCTAATTGGACAAGATTAAGTGTAGGGAGGACGAAAATGACCTAAATGTTCATCCAATGACACAAAACACCTATTGGATGCACAAGATTGGTTAAAAACCCTAATTGGACAAGATTTAGCTTAGGGAGGAAGAAAATGACCTAATTGTTCATCCAATGACACAAAAACACCTATCGGATGCAGAAGATTGGATAGAAACCCTAATTGGACAAGATTAAGTGTAGGGAGGACGAAAATGACCTAAATGTTGATCCAATGACACAAAACACCTATTGGATGCACAAGATTGGTTAAAAACCCTAATTGGATAAGAATTAGCCTAGGGAGGACGAAAATGACCTAATTGTTCATCCAATGACACAAAAACAACAATTGGATGTACAAGATTTGTTTGCAACCCTAATTGGACAAGATAAAGTGTAGGGAGAGCGAAAATGACCTAAATGTTCATCCAATGACACAAAATACCTATTGGATGCACAAGATTGGTATAAAACCCTAATTGGACAAGATTAAGTGTAGGGAGGACGAAAATGACCTAAATATTCATCCAATGACACAAAACACCTATTGGATGCACAAGATTGGTTAAAAACCCTAATTGGACAAGATTAAGTGTAGGGAGGACGAAAATGACCTAAATATTCATCCAATGACACAAAACACCTATTGGATGCACAAGATTGGTTAAAAACCCAAATTGGACAAGATTAAGTGTAGGGAGGACGAAAATGACCTAAATATTCATCCAATGACACAAAACACCTATTGGATGCACAAGATTGGTTAAAAACCCTAATTGGACAAGATTAAGTGTAGGGAGGACGAAAATGACCTAAATGTTCATCCAATGACACAAAATACCTATTGGATGCACAAGATTGGTTAAAAACCCTAATTGGATAAGAATTAGGCTAGGGAGGACGAAAATGTCCTAAATCTTCATCCAATGACACAAAGCACCTATTGGATCCACAAGATTGGTTAAAAACCCTAATTGGACAAGATTAAGTTTAGGGAGGACGAAAATGACCTAAATGTTCATCCAATGACACAAAACACCTATTGGATGCACAAGATTGGTTAAAAATCCTAATTGGACTAGAATTAGCCTAGGGAGGACAAAAATGACCTAAATGTTCATCCAATGACACAAAACACCTATTGGATGCACAAGATTGGTTAGAAACCCTAATTGGACAAGGTTAAGTATAGGGGGGACGAAAATGACCTAAATGTTCATCCAATGACACAAAACACCTATTGGATACACAAGATTGGTTAAAAACCCTAATTGGACAAGAATTAGCCTAGGGAGGACGGAAATGACCTAAATATTCATCCAATGACACAAAACACGTATTGGACGCACAAGATTGGTTAAAAACCCAAATTGGACAAGATTAAGTGTAGGGAGGACGAAAATGACCTAAATGTTCATCCAATGACACAAAACACCTATTGGATGCACAAGATCGATTAAAAACCCTAATTGGACAAGAATTAGCCTAGGGTGGACGAAAATGACCTAAATGTTCATCCAATGACACAAACACAACTATTGGATGCACAAGATTGCTTAGAAACCCTAATTGGACAAGAATTAGCCTAGGGAGGATGAAAATGACCTAATTGTTCATCCAACGACACAAAAACACCTATCGGATGCACAAGATTCGTTAAAAACCCTAATTGGACAAGAATTAGCCTAGGGAAGACGAAAATGACCTAAATGTTCATCTAATGACACAAAACACCTATTGGATGCACAAGATTGGTTAAAAACCCTAAGTGGATAAGAATTAGCCTAGGGAGGACGAAATTGACCTAAATGTTCATCCAATGACACAAAACACCTATTGGATGCACAAGATTTGTTAAAAACCCTAATTGGACAAGATTTAGCCTAGGGAGGACGGAAATGACCTAATTGTTCATCCAATGACACAAAAACACCCACTGGATGCACAAGATTGGTTAAAAACCCTAATTGGAGAAGATTAAGTGTAGGGATGACGAAAATGACCTAAATATTCATCCAATGACACAAACACAACTATTGGATGCACAAGATTGGTTAGAAAACCTAATTGGACAAACATTAGCCTAGGGAGGATGAAAAGGACCTAAATGTTCATCCAATGACACAAGAACACCTGTTGGATGCACAAGATTGGTTAAAAACCCTAATTGGACAAGATTTAGCCTAAGGAGGACGAAATGACCTAATTGTTCATCCAATGACACAAAAACACCAATTGGATGCACAAGATTGGTTAAAAACCCTAATTGGACAAGATTAAGTTTAGGGAGGACGAAAGTGACCTAAATGTTCATCCAATGACAAAAATACCACTATTGGATGCACAAGATTGGTTAGAAACCCTAATTGGACAAGCATAAACCTAGGGAGGGTAAAAATAAACTAAATGTTCATCCAAGGACACAAAACACCTATTGGATGCACAAGATTGGTTAAAAACCCTAATTGGACAAGATTAAGTGTAGGGAGGACGAAAATGACCTAAATGTTCATCCAATGACACAAAACACCTATTGGATGCACAAGAATGTTTAAAAACCCTAATTGGACAAGAATTAGCCTTGGGAGGACGAAAATGACCTAATTGTTCATCCAATGACACAAAAACACCTATCGGATGCACAAGATTGGGTAGAAACCCTAATTGGACAAGATTAAATGTGGGGAGGACGAAAATGACCTAAATGTTCGTCCAATGACACAAAACACTTATTGGATGCACAAGATTGGTTTTAAACCCTAATTGGATAAGATTTAGCCTAGGGAGGAAGAAAATGACCTAATTGTTCATCTAATGACACAAAAACACCCATTGGATGCACAAGATTAGTTAAAAACTCTAATTCGACAAGATTAAGTGTAGCGAGAACGAAAACGACCTAAATGTTCATCCAATGACACAAAACACCTATTGGATGCACAAGATTGGTTTTAAACCCTAATTGGATAAGATTTAGCTTAGGGAGGAAGAAAATGACCTAATTGTTCATCTAATGACACAAAAACACCCATTGGATGCACAAGATTAGTTAAAAACTCTAATTCGACAAGATTAAGTGTAGCGAGAACGAAAACGACCTAAATGTTCATCCAATGACACAAAACACCTATTGGATGCACAAGATTGGTTAAAAACCCTAATTGGACAAGATTTAGCTTAGGGTGGAAGAAAATGACCTAATTGTTGATCCAATGACACAAAAACACCCATTGGATGCACAAGATTAGTTAAAAACCCTAATTGGACAAGGTTAAGTGTAGGGAGGACGAAAATGACCTAAATATTCATCCAATGACACAAACACAACTATCGGATGCACAAGATTGGTTAGAAACCCTAATTGGACAAGCTTTAGCCTAGGGAGGATGAAAAGGACCTAAATGTATATCCAATGACACAAGAACACCTGTTGGATGCACAAGATTGGTTAAAAACCCTAATTGGACAAGATTTAGCCTAGGGAGGACGGAAATGACCTAATTGTTCATCCAATGACACAAAAACACCCACTGGATGCACAAGATTGGTTAAAAACCCTAATTGGACAAGATTAAGTGTAGGGAGGACGAAATCACCTATTGGATGCACAAGATTGGTTAAAAATCTAAATTGGACAAGATTAAGTGTAGGGGGGACGAAAATGACCTAATTGTTCATCCAATGACACAAAAACATCCACTGGATGCACAAGATTGGTTAAAAACCCTAATTGGACAAGATTAAGTGTAGGGAGGACGAAAACACCTATTGGATGCACAAGATTGGTTAAAAACCTAAATTGGACAAGATTAAGTGTAAGGGGGACGAAAATGACCTAAATGTTCATCCAATGACACAAAACACCTATTGGATGCACAAGATTGGTTAGAAACCCTAATTGGACAAGCATTAGCCTTGGGAGGATGAAAATGACCTAAAAGTTCATCCAATGACACAAGAACACCTGTTGGATGCACAAGATTGGTTAAAAACCCTAATTGGACAAGAATTAGCCTAGGGAGGACGGAAATGACCTAATTGTTCATCCAATGACCCAAAAACACCCATTGGATGCACAAGATTGGTTAAAAACCCTAATTGGACAAGATTAAGTGTAGGGAGGTTGAAAATGACCTAAATGTTCATCCAATGACACAAAACACCTATTGGATGCACAAGATTGGTTAAAAACCCTAATTGGACAAGAATTAGCCTAGGGAGGACAAAAATGACCTAAATGTTCATCCAAGGACACAAAACACCTATTGGATGCACAAGATTGGTTAAAAACCCTAATTGGACAAGAATTAGCCTAGGGAGGACGAAAATGACCTAAATGTTCATCCAATGACACAAAAACACCTATTGGATGCACAAGATTGGTGAAAATCCCTAATTGGACAAGAATAAGCCTAGGGAGAACGAAAATGACCTAAATTTTCATCCATTGACACAAAACACCTATTGGATGCACAACATTGGTTAAAAACCCTAATTGGACAAGAATTAGCCTAGGGACGACGAAAATGACCTAATTGTTCATCCAATGACACAAAAAAACCTATTGGATGCACATGATTGGTTAGAAACCCTAATTGGACAAGATTAAGGGTAGGGAGGACGAAAATGACCTAAATGTTCATCCAATGACACAAAACACCTATTGGATGCACAAGATTGGTTAAAAACCCTAATTGGACAAGAATTAGCCTAGGGAGGACGAAAATGACCTAAATGTTCATCCAATGACACAAAACACCTATTGGATGCACAAGATTGGTTAGAAACCCTAATTGAACAAGAATTAGCCTAGGGAGGACGAAAATGACCTAATTGTTCATCCAATGACACAAAAACACCTATTGGATGCACAAGATTGTTTAGAAACCCTAATTGGACAACATTAAGTTTTGGGAGGACGCAAATCACGTAAATGTTCATGCAATGACACAAAACACCTATTGGATGCACAAGATTGATTAAAAACCATAATTGGACAAGATTAAGTGTAGGGAGGACGAAAATGACCTAAATGTTCATCCAATGACACAAAACACCTATTGGATGCACAAGATTGGTTAAAAACCCTAATTGGACAAGAATTAGCCTAGGGAGGACGAAAATGACCTAAACGTTCATCCAATGACACAAAACACCTATTGGATGCACAAGATTGGTTTTAAACCCTAATTGGATAAGATTTAGCTTAGGGAGGAAGAAAATGACCTAATTGTTCATCTAATGACACAAAAACACCCATTGGATGCACAAGATTAGTTAAAAACCCTAATTCGACAAGATTAAGTGTAGCGAGAACGAAAACGACCTAAATGTTCATCCAATTACACAAAACACCTATTGGATGCACAACATTGGTTAAAAACCCTAATTGGACAAGATTAAGTGTAGGTAGGACGAAAATGACGTAAATGTTCATCCAATGACAAAATCCTATTGGATGCACAAGATTGGTTAAAAACCCAAATTGGACAAGATTAAGTGTAGGGGGCACGAAAATGACCTAAATGTTCATCCAATGACACAAAACACCTATTGGATGCACAAGAATGGTTAAAAACCCTAACTAGACAAGATTAAGTGTAGGGAGGACGAAAATGTCCTAAATGTTCATCCAATGACACAAAACACGTATTGGACGCACAAGATTGGTTAAAAACCCAAATTGGACAAGATTAAGTGTAGGGAGGAAGAAAATGACCTAAATGTTCATCCAATGACACAAAACACGTATTGGACGCACAAGATTGGTTAAAAACCCAAATTGGACAAGATTAAGTGTAGGGAGGACGAAAATGACCTAAATGTTCATCCAATGACACAAAACACCTATTGGATGCACAAGATTGGTTAAAAACCCTAATTGGACAAGAATTAGCCTAGGGAGGACGAAAATGACCTAAGTGTTCATCCAATGACACAAAACACCTATTGGATGTATAAGATTGGTTAAAAACCATAATTGGACAAGAATTAGCCTAGGGAGGACGAAAATGACCTAATTGTTCATCCAACGACACAAAAACACCTATCGGATGCACAAGATTCGTTAGAAACCCTAATTGGACAAGATTAAGTGTAGGGAGGACGAAAATGACCTAAATGTTCATCCAATGACACAAAACACCTATTGGATGCACAAGATTGGTTAAAAACCCTAATTGGATAAGAATTAGCCTAGGGAGGACGATAATGACCTAAACGTTCATCCAATGACACAAAACACCTATTGGATGCACAAGATTGGTTTTAAACCCTAATTGGATAAGATTTAGCTTAGGGAGGAAGAAAATGACCTAATTGTTCATCTAATGACACAAAAACACCCATTGGATGCACAAGATTAGTTAAAAACCCTAATTGGACAAGATTAAGTGTAGGGAGAACGAAAACGACCTAAATGTTCATCCAATGACACAAAACACCTATTGGATGCACAACATTGGTTAAAAACCCTAATTGGACAAGATTAAGTGTAGGGAGGACGAAAATGACCTAAATGTTCATCCAATGACACAAAACACCTATTGGATGCACAAGATTGGTTAAAAACCCTAATTGGATAAGAATTAGCCTAAGGAGGACGAAAATCACCTAAATGTTCATCCAATGACACAAAACACCTATTGGATGCACAAGATTGGTTAAAAACCCTAATTGGACAAGAATTATCATAGGGAGGACGAAAATGACCTAATTGTTCATCCAATGACACAAAAACACCTATTGGATGCAAAAGATTGGTTAGAAACCCTAATTGAAAGATTATGTGTAAGGAGGACGAAAATAACCTAAATGTTCATCCAATGACACAAAACACCTATTGGATGCACAAGATTGGTTAAAAACACTAATTGGATAAGATTAAGCCTAAGGAGGACGAAAATGACCTAAATGTTCATCCAATGACACAAAACACCTATTGGATGCACAAGATTGGTTAAAAACCCTAATTGGACAAGAATTATCATAGGGAGGACGAAAATGACCTAATTGTTCATCCAATGACACAAAAACACCCATTGGATGCACAAGATTGGTTAGAAACCCTAATTGGACAAGATAAAGTTTAGGGAGGACGAAAATGACCTAAATGTTCATCCAATGACACAAAACATCTATTGGATGCATAAGATTGGTTAAAAACCCTAATTGGATAAGAATTAGACTAAGGAGGACGAATATGACCTAAATGTTCATCCAATGACACAAAACACCTATTGGATGCACAAGATTGGTTAAAAACCCTAATTGGACAAGATTAAGTTTAGGGAGGACGAAAATGACCTAAATGTTCATCCAATGACACAAAACACCTATTGGATGCACAAGATTGGTTAAAAACCCTAATTGGACAAGAATTAGCCTAGGGAGGACAAAAATGACCTAAATGTTCATCCAATGACACAAAAACACCTATTGGATGCACAAGATTATTTAGAAACCCTAATTGGGCAAGCATAAGCCTAGGGAGGACGAAAATGACCTAAATGTTCATCCAATGACACAAAAACACCTATTGGATGCACAAGATTGGTTAAAAACCCTAATTGGACAAGAATTAGCCTAGGGAGGACGAAAATGACCTAAATGTTCATCCAATGACACAAAAAAACCTATTGGATGCACATGATTGGTTAGAAACCCCAATTGGACAAGATTAAGTTTGGGGAGGACGAAAATGACCTAAATGTTCATCCAATGACACAAAACACCTATTGGATGCACAAGATTGGTTAAAAACCCTAATTGGACAAGAATTAGCCTAGGGAGGACAAAAATGACCTAAATGTTCATCCAATGACACAAAAACACCTATTGGATGCACAAGATTGTTTAGAAACCCTAATTGGACAAGATTAAGTTTAGGGAGAACGAAAATGACCTAATTGTTTATCCAATGACACAAAACACCTATTGGATGCACAAGATTGGTTAAAAACCCTAATTGGACAAGAATTAGCCTAGGGAGGACGAAAATGACCTAAATGTTCATCCAATGACACAAAAAAACCTATTTGATGCACATGATTGGTTAGAAACCCCAATTGGACAAGATTAAGTTTGGGGAGGACGAAAATGACCTAAATGTTCATCCAATGACACAAAACACCTATTGGATGCACAAGATTGGTTAAAAACCCTAATTGGACAAGAATTAGCCTAGGGAGGACAAAAATGACCTAAATGTTCATCCAAGGACACAAAACACCTATTGGATGCACAAGATTGGTTAAAAACCCTAATTGGACAAGAATTAGCCTAGGGAGGACGAAAATGACCTAAGTGTTCATCCAATGACACAAAAACACCTATCGGATGCACAAGATTGGTTAGAAACCCTAATAGGACAATATTAAGTTTAGGGAGGACGAAAGTGACCTAAATGTTCATCCAATGACACAAACACAACTATTGGATGCACAAGATTGGTTAAAAAACCTAATTGGACAAGAATTAGCCTAGGGAGGACGGAAATGACCTAATTTTTCATCCAATGACACAAAAACACCCATTGGATGCACAAGATTGGTTAAAAACCTTAACTAGACAAGATTAAGTGTAGGGAGGACGAAAATGACCTAAATGTTCATCCAATGACACAAAACACCTATTGGATGCACAAGATTGGTTAAAAACCCTAATTGGACAAGAATTAGCCTAGGGAGGACAAAAATGACCTAAATGTTCATCCAAGGACACAAAACACCTATTGGATGCACAAGATTGGTTAAAAACCCTAATTGGACAAGAATTAGCCTAGGGAGGACGAAAATAACCTAATTGTTCATCCAATGACACAAAAACACCTATCGGATGCACAAGATTGGGTAGAAACCCTAATTGGACAAGATTAAATGTGGGGAGGACGAAAATGACCTAAATGTTCGTCCAATGACACAAAACACTTATTGGATGCACAAGATTGGTTAAAAACCCTTATTGGATAAGAATTAGCCTAGGGAGGACGAAAATGACCTAAGTGTTCATCCAATGACACAAAACACCTATTGGATGTATAAGATTGGTTAAAAACCCTAATTGGACAAGAATTAACCTAGGGAGGACGAAAATGACCTAATTGTTCATCCAACGACACAAAAACACCTATCGGATGCACAAGATTCGTTAGAAACCCTAATTGGAGAAGATTAAGTGTAGGGAGGACGAAAATAACCTAAATGTTAATCCAATGACACAAAACACCCATTGGATGCACAAGATTGGTTAAAAACCCTAATTGGATAAGAATTAGCCTAGGGAGGACGAAATTGACCTAAATGTTCATCCAATGACACAAAACACTTATTGGATGCACAAGATTGGTTAGAAACCCTAATTGGACAATATTAAGTTTAGGGAGGACGAAAGTGACCTAAATGTTCATCCAATGACACAAACACAACTATTGGATGCACAAGATTGGTTAGAAACCCTAATTGGACTAGAATTAGCCTAGGGAGGACGAAAATGACCTAAGTGTTCATCCAATGACACAAAACATCTATTGGATGTATAAGATTGGTTAAAAACCCTAATTGGACAAGAATTAGCCTAGGGAGGACGAAAATGACCTAATTGTTCATCCAACGACACAAAAACACCTATCGGATGCACAAGATTCGTTAGAAACCCTAATTGGACAAGATTAAGTGTAGGGAGGACGAAAATGACCTAAATGTGCATCCAATGACACAAAACACCTATTGGATGCACAAGATTGGTTTTAAACCCTAATTGGATAAGATTTAGCTTAGGGAGGAAGAAAATGACCTAATTGTTCATCTAATGACACAAAAACACCCATTGGATGCACAAGATTAGTTAAAAACCCTAATTGGACAAGATTAAGTGTAGGGAGAACGAAAACGACATAAATGTTCATCCAATGACACAAAACACCTATTGGATGCACAACATTGGTTAAAAACCCTAATTGGACAAGATTAACTGTAGGTAGGACGAAAATGACGTAAATGTTCATCCAATGACAAAATCCTATTGGATGCACAAGATTGGTTAAAAACCCAAATTGGACAAGATTAAGTGTAGGGGGGACGAAAATGACCTAAATGTTCATCCAATGACACAAAACACCTATTGGATGCACTAGATTGGTTAGAAACCCTAATTGGACAATATTAAGTTTAGGGAGGACGAAAGTGACCTAAATGTTCATCCAATGACACAAACACAACTATTGGATGCACAAGATTGGTTTGAAACCCTAATTGGACAAGAATTAGCCTAGGGAGGACAAAAATGACCTAAATGTTCATCCAAGGACACAAAACACCTATTGGATGCACAAGATTGGTTAAAAACCCTAATTGGACAAGATTTAGCCTAGGGAGGACGGAAATGACCTAAATATTCATCCAATGACACAAAACACGTATTGGACGCACAAGATTGGTTAAAAACCCAAATTGGACAAGATTAAGTGTGGGGAGGACGAAAATGACCTAAATGTTCATCCAATGATACAAAACACCTATTGGATGCACAAGATTGGTTAAAAACCCTAATTGGACAAGAATTAGCCTAGGGAGGACGAAAATGACCTAATTGTTCATCCAACGACACAAAAACACCTATCGGATGCACAAGATTCGTTAGAAACCATAATTGGACAAGATTAAGTGTAGGGAGGACGAAAATGACCTAAATGTTCATCCAATGACACAAAACACCTATTGGATGCACAAGATTGGTTAAAAACCCTAATTGGATAAGAATTAGCCTAGGGAGGACGATAATGACCTAAACGTTCATCCAATGACACAAAACACCTATTGGATGCACAAGATTGGTTTTAAACCCTAATTGGATAAGATTTAGCTTAGGGAGGAAGAAAATGACCTAATTGTTCATCTAATGACACAAAAACACCCATTGGATGCACAAGATTAGTTAAAAACCCTAATTCGACAAGATTAAGTGTAGCGAGAACGAAAACGACCTAAATGTTCATCCAATTACACAAAACACCTATTGGATGCACAACATTGGTTAAAAACCCTAATTGGACAAGATTAAGTGTAGGTAGGACGAAAATGACGTAAATGTTCATCCAATGACAAAATCCTATTGGATGCACAAGATTGGTTAAAAACCCAAATTGGACAAGATTAAGTGTAGGGGGCACGAAAATGACCTAAATGTTCATCCAATGACACAAAACACCCATTGGATGCACAAGAATGGTTAAAAACCCTAACTGGACAAGATTAAGTGTAGGGAGGACGAAAATGTCCTAAATGTTCATCCAATGACACAAAACACCTATTGGATGCACAAGATTGGTTAAAAACCCTAATTGGACATGATTTAGCTTAGGGTGGAAGAAAATGACCTAATTGTTGATCCAATGACACAAAAACACCCATTGGATGCACAAGATTGGTTAAAAACCCTAATTGGACAAGATTAAGTGTAGGGAGGACGAAAACACCTATTGGATGCACAAGATTGGTTAAAAACCTAAATTGGACAAGATTAAGTGTAGGGGGGACGAAAATGACCTAAATGTTCATCCAATGACACAAAACACCTATTGGATGCACAAGATTGGTTAGAAACCCTAATTGGACAAGCATTAGCCTAGGGAGGATGAAAATGACCTAAATGTTCATCCAATGACACAAGAACACCTGTTGGATGCACAAGATTGGTTAAAAACCCTAATTGGACAAGAATTAGCCTAGGGAGGACGGAAATGACCTAATTGTTCATCCAATGACCCAAAAACACCCATTGGATGCACAAGATTGGTTAAAAACCCTAATTGGACAAGATTAAGTGTAGGGAGGACGAAAATGACCTAAATGTTCATCCAATGACACAAAACACCTATTGGATGCACAACATTGGTTAAAAACCCTAATTGGACAAGAATTAGCCTAGGGAGGACAAAAATGACCTAAATGTTCATCCAAGGACACAAAACACCTATTGGATGCACAAGATTGGTTAAAAACCCTAATTGGACAAGAATTAGCCTAGGGAGCACGAAAATGACCTAAGTGTTCATCCAATGACACAAAAACACCTATCGGATGCACAAGATTGGTTAGAAACCCTAATAGGACAATATTAAGTTTAGGGAGGACTAAAGTGACCTAAATGTTCGTCCAATGACACAAAACACTTATTGGATGCACAAGATTGGTTAAAAACCCTTATTGGATAATAATTAGCCTAGGGAGGACGAAAATGACCTAAGTGTTCATCCAATGACACAAAACACCTATTGGATGTATAAGATTGGTTAAAAACCCTAATTGGACAAGAATTAGCCTAGGGAGGACGAAAATGACCTAATTGTTCATCCAACGACACAAAAACACCTATCGGATGCACAAGATTCGTTAGAAACCCTAATTGGACAAGATTTAGCCTAGGGAGGACGGAAATGACCTAATTGTTCATCCAATGACACAAAAACACCTATCGGATGCACAAGATTCGTTAGAAACCCTAATTGGATAAGAATTAGCCTAGGGAGGACGATAATGACCTAAACGTTCATCCAATGACACAAAACACCTATTGGATGCACAAGATTGGTTTTAAACCCTAATTGGATAAGAATTAGGCTAGGGAGGACGAAAATGACTTAAGTGTTCAACCAATGACATAAAAACACTTATTGGATGCACAAGATTGGTTAAAAACCCTAATTGGATAAGATTTAGCTTAGAGAGGAAGAAAATGACCTAATTGTTCATATAATGACACAAAAACACCTATCAGATACACAAGATTGGTTAGAAACCCTAATTGGACAAGATTAAGTGTAGGGAGGACGAAAATGACCTAAATGTTCATCCAATGACACAAAACACCTATTGGATGCACAAGATTGGTTAAAAACCCTTATTGGATAAGAATTAGCCTAGGGAGGACGAAAATGACCTAAGTGTTCATCCAATGACACAAAACACCTATTGGATGTATAAGATTGGTTAAAAACCCTAATTGGACAAGAATTAGCCTAGGGAGGACGAAAATGACCTAATTGTTCATCCAACGACACAAAAACACCTATCGGATGCACAAGATTCGTTAGAAACCCTAATTGGACAAGATTAAGTGTAGGGAGGACGAAAATGACCTAAATGTTCATCCAATGACACAAAACACCTATTGGATGCACAAGATTGGTTAAAAACCCTAATTGGATAAGAATTAGCCTAGGGAGGACGATAATGACCTAAACGTTCATCCAATGACACAAAACACCTATTGGATGCACAAGATTGGTTTTAAACCCTAATTGGATAAGATTTAGCTTAGGGAGGAAGAAAATGACCTAATTGTTCATCTAATGACACAAAAACACCCATTGGATGCACAAGATTAGTTAAAAACCCTAATTGGACAAGATTAAGTGTAGCGAGAACGAAAACGACCTAAATGTTCATCCAATGACACAAAACACCTATTGGATGCACAACATTGGTTAAAAACCCTAATTGGACAAGATTAAGTGTAGGTAGGACGAAAATGACGTAAATGTTCATCCAATGACAAAATCCTATTGGATGCACAAGATTGGTTAAAAACCCAAATTGGACAAGATTAAGTGTAGGGGGCACGAAAATAACCTAAATGTTCATCCAATGACACAAAACACCTATTGGATGCACAAGAATGGTTAAAAACCCTAACTGGACAAGATTTAGCTTAGGGTGGAAGAAAATGACCTAATTGTTGATCCAATGACACAAAAACACCCATTGGATGCACAAGATTAGTTAAAAACCCTAATTGGACAAGGTTAAGTGTAGGGAGGACGAAAATGACCTAAATATTCATCCAACGACACAAACACAACTATCGGATGCACAAGATTGGTTAGAAACCCTAATTGGACAAGCTTTAGCCTAGGGAGGATGAAAAGGACCTAAATGTATATCCAATGACACAAGAACACCTGTTGGATGCACAAGATTGGTTAAAAACCCTAATTGGACAAGATTTAGCCTAGGGAGGACGGAAATGACCTAATTGTTCATCTAATGACACAAAAACACCCACTGGATGCACAAGATTGGTTAAAAACCCTAATTGGACAAGATTAAGTGTAGGGAGGACGAAAAAACCTATTGGATGCACAAGATTGGTTAAAAACCCAAATTGGACAAGATTAAGTGTAGGGGGGACGAAAATGACCTAAATGTTCATCCAATGACACAAAAACACCTATCGGATGCACAAGATTCGTTAGAAACCCTAATTGGAGAAGATTAAGTGTAGGGAGGACGAAAATGACCTAAATGTTCATCCAATGACACAAAACTCCCATTGGATGCACAAGATTGGTTAAAAACCCTAATTGGATAAGAATTAGCCTAGGGAGGACGATAATGACCTAAACGTTCATCCAATGACACAAAACACCTATTGGATGCACAAGATTGGTTTTAAACCCTAATTGGATAAGAATTAGCCTAGGGAGGACGAAAATGACTTAAGTGTTCAACCAATGACATAAAAACACTTATTGGATGCACAAGATTGGTTAAAAACCCTAATTGGATAAGATTTAGCTTAGAGAGGAAGAAAATGACCTAATTGTTCATCTAATGACACAAAAACACCTATCAGATACACAAGATTGGTTAGAAACCCTAATTGGACAAGATTAAGTGTAGGGAGGACGAAAATGACCTAAATGTTCATCCAATGACACAAAACACCTATTGGATGCACAAGATTGGTTAAAAACCCTAATTGGATAAGAATTAGCCTAGGGAGGACGATAATGACCTAAATGTTCATCCAATGACACAAAACACCTATTGGATGCACAAGATTGGTTAAAAACCCTAATTGGACAAGAATTAGCCTTGGGAGGACGAAAATGACCTAATTGTTCATCCAATGATACACAAACACCTATTGGATGCACAAGATTGGTTAGAAACCCTAATTGGACAAGATTAAGTTTAGGGAGGATGAAAATGACCTAAATGTTCATCCAATGACACAAAAACACCTATTGGATGCACAACATTGGTTATAAACCCTCATTGAACAAGATTAACTGTAGGGAGGGTGAAAATGACCTAAATGTTTATCCAATGAAACAAAAACACCTATTGGATGCACAAGATTGGTTAAAAACCCTAATTGGACAAGATTAAGTGTAGGGAGGATGAAAATGACCTAAATGTTTATCCAATGACACAAAAACGCCTATTGGATGCACAAGATTGGTTAAAAACCCAAATTGGACAAGAATTAGCCTAGGGAGGACGAAAATGACCTTATTGTTCATCCAATGATACAAAAACACCTATTGGATGCACAAGATTGGTTAGAAACCCTAATTGGACAAGATTAAGTTTAGGGAGGACGAAAATGACCTAAATGTTCATCCAATGACACAAAAACACCTATTGGATGCACAATATTGGTTATAAACCCTCATTGGACAAGATTAAGTGTAGGGAGGGTGAAAATGACCTAAATGTTCATCCAATGACACAAAAACACCTATTGGATGCACAAGATTGGTTATAAACCCTCATTGGACAAGATTAAGTGTAGGGAGGGTGAAAATGACCTAAATGTTCATCCAATGACACAAAAACACCTAATGGATGCACAAGATTGGTTAAAAACCCTAATTGGACAAGAATTAGCCTAGGGAGGACGAAAATGACATAATTGTTCATCCAATGACACAAAAACACCTATTGGATGCACAAGATTGGTTCGAAACCCTAATTGGACAAGATTAAGTTTAGGGAGGACGAAAATTACCTAAATCTTCATCCATTGACACAAACACAACTATTGGATGCACAAGATTGGTTAAAAACCCTAATTGGATAAGAATTAGCCTAGGGAGGACGAAAATGACCTAAATGTTCATCCAATGACACAAAACACCTATTGGATGCACAAGATTGGTTAAAAACCCTAATTGGACAAGAATTAGCCTTGGGAGGACGAAAATGACCTAATTGTTCATCCAATGACACAAAAACACCTGTCGGATGCACAAGATTGGTCAGAAACCCTAATTGAACAAGATTAAGTGTAGGGACGACGAAAATGACCTAAATGTTCTTCCAATGACACAAAACACCTATTGGATGCACAAGATTGCTTAAAAACCCTAATTGGACAAGATTAAGTTTAGGGAGGACGAAAATGACCTAAATGTTCATCCAATGACACAAAACACCTATTGGATGCACAAGATTGGTTAGAAACCGTAATTGGATAAGATTAAGTTTAAGGAGGACGAAAATGACCTAAATATTCATCCAATGACACAACACACCTATTGAATGAACAAGATTGGTTAAAAACCCTAATTGGACAAGATTAAGTGTAGGGAGGACGAAAATGACCTAAATGTTCATCCAATGACACAAAAACACCTATCGGATGCACAAGATTGGTTAGAAACCCTAATTGAACAAGATTAAGTGTAGGGAGGACGAAAATGACCTAAGTGTTCATCCAATGACACAAAACACCTATTGGATGCACAAGATTGGTTAAAAACCCTAATTGGACAAGAATTAGCCTAGGGAGGACGAAAATGACCTAATTGTTCATCCAACGACACAAAAACACCTATCGGATGCACAAGATTCGTTAGAAACCCTAATTGGAGAAGATTAAGTGTAGGGAGGACGAAAATGACCTAAATGTTCATCCAATGACACAAAACACCCATTGGATGCACAAGATTGGTTAAAAACCCTAATTGGATAAGAATTAGCCTAGGGAGGACGAAATTGACCTAAATGTTCATCCAATGACACAAAACACTTATTGGATGCACAAGATTGGTTAGAAACCCTAATTGGACAATATTAAGTTTAGGGAGGACGAAAGTGACCTAAATGTTCATCCAATGACACAAACACAACTATTGGATGCACAAGATTGGTTAGAAACCCTAATTGGACAAGAATTAGCCTAGGGAGGACAAAAATGACCTAAATGTTCATCCAAGGACACAAAACACCTATTGGATGCACAAGATTGGTTAAAAACCCTAATTGGATAAGATTTAGCTTAGGGAGGAAGAAAATGACCTAATTGTTCATCTAATGACACAAAAACACCTATCAGATACACAAGATTGGTTAGAAACCCTAATTGGACAAGATTAAGTGTAGGGAGGACGAAAATGACCTAAATGTTCATCCAATGACACAAAACACCTATTGGATGCACAAGATTGGTTAAAAACCCTAATTGGACAAGAATTAGCCTAGGGAGGACAAAAATGACCTAAATGTTCATCCAAGGACACAAAACACCTATTGGATGCACAAGATTGGTTAAAAACCCTAATTGGACAAGAATTAGCCTAGGGAGGACGAAAATGACCTAAGTGTTCATCCAATGACACAAAAACACCTATCGGATGCACAAGATTGGTTAGAAACCCTAATAGGACAATATTAAGTTTAGGGAGGACGAAAGTGACCTAAATGTTCATCCAATGACACAAACACAACTATTGGATGCACAAGATTGGTTAAAAAACCTAATTGGACAAGAATTAGCCTAGGGAGGACGGAAATGACCTAATTTTTCATCCAATGACACAAAAACACCCATTGGATGCACAAGATTGGTTAAAAACCTTAACTAGACAAGATTAAGTGTAGGGAGGACGAAAATGACCTAAATGTTCATCCAATGACACAAAACACCTATTGGATGCACAAGATTGGTTAAAAACCCTAATTGGACAAGAATTAGCCTAGGGAGGACAAAAATGACCTAAATGTTCATCCAAGGACACAAAACACCTATTGGATGCACAAGATTGGTTAAAAACCCTAATTGGACAAGAATTAGCCTAGGGAGGACGAAAATAACCTAATTGTTCATCCAATGACACAAAAACACCTATCGGATGCACAAGATTGGGTAGAAACCCTAATTGGACAAGATTAAATGTGGGGAGGACGAAAATGACCTAAATGTTCGTCCAATGACACAAAACACTTATTGGATGCACAAGATTGGTTAAAAACCCTTATTGGATAAGAATTAGCCTAGGGAGGACGAAAATGACCTAAGTGTTCATCCAATGACACAAAACACCTATTGGATGTATAAGATTGGTTAAAAACCCTAATTGGACAAGAATTAGCCTAGGGAGGACGAAAATGACCTAATTGTTCATCCAACGACACAAAAACACCTATCGGATGCACAATATTCGTTAGAAACCCTAATTGGAGAAGATTAAGTGTAGGGAGGACGAAAATGACCTAAATGTTCATCCAATGACACAAAACACCCATTGGATGCACAAGATTGGTTAAAAACCCTAATTGGATAAGAATTAGCCTAGGGAGGACGATAATGACCTAAATGTTCATCCAATGACACAAAACACCTATTGGATGCACAAGATTGGTTTTAAACCCTAATTGGATAAGAATTAGCCTAGGGAGGACGAAAATGACTTAAGTGTTCAACCAATGACATAAAAACACTTATTGGATGCACAAGATTGGTTAAAAACCCTAATTGGATAAGATTTAGCTTAGAGAGGAAGAAAATGACCTAATTGTTCATCTAATGACACAAAAACACCTATCAGATACACAAGATTGGTTAGAAACCCTAATTGGACAAGATTAAGTGTAGGGAGGACGAAAATGACCTAAATGTTCATCCAATGACACAAAACACCTATTGGATGCACAAGATTGGTTAAAAACCCTAATTGGATAAGAATTAGCCTAGGGAGGACGAAATTGACCTAAATGTTCATCCAATGACACAAAAACACCCATTGGATGCACAAGATTGGTTAAAAACCCTAATTGGACAAGATTAAGTGTAGGGAGGACGGAAATGACCTAATTGTTCATCCAATGACACAAAATACCTATTGGATGCACAAGATTGGTTAAAAACCCTAATTGGACAAGAATTAGCCTAGGGAGGACAAAAATGACCTAAATGTTCATCCAATGACACAAACAACCTATTGGATGCACAAGATTGGATATAAATCCTAATTGGACAAGAATTAGTGTAGGGAGGACGAAAATAACCTAAATGTTCATCCAACGACACAAAACACCAATTGGATGCACAATATTGGTTAAAAACCCTAATTGGACAAGATTAAGTGTAGGGAGGACGAAAATGACCTAAATGTTCATCCAATGACACAAAACACGTATTGGATGCACAATATTGGTTAAAAACCCTAATTGGATAAGAATTAGCCCAGGGAGGACGAAAATGACTTAAGTGTTCAACCAATGACACAAAAACACCTATCGGATGCAGAAGATTGGTTAGAAACCCTAATTGGACAAGATTAAGTGTAGGGAGGACGAAAATGACCTAAATGTTGATCCAATGACACAAAACACCTATTGGATGCACAAGATTGGTTAAAAACCCTAATTGGATAAGAATTAGCCTAGGGAGGACGAAAATGACCTAATTGTTCATCCAATGACACAAAAACAGCAATTGGATGTACAAGATTGGTTAGCAACCCTAATTGGACAAGATAAAGTGTAGGGAGAGCGAAAATGACCTAAATGTTCATCCAATGACACAAAATACCTATTGGATGCACAAGATTGGTTAAAAACCCTAATTGGACAAGATTAAGTGTAGGGAGGACGAAAATGACCTAATTGTTCATCCAATGACACAAAACACCTATTGGATGCACAAGATTGGTTAAAAACCCTAATTGGACAAGATTAAGTGTAGGGAGGACGAAAATGACCTAAATGTTCATCCAATGACACAAAACAAGTATTGGATGCATAAGAATGGTTAAAAACCCTAATTGGATAAGAAATAGCCAAGGGAGGACGAAAATGACTTAAGTGTTCAACCAACGACACAAAAACACCTATTCGATGCACAAGATTGGTTAAAAACCCTAATTGGACAAGATTTAGCTTAGGGAGGAAGAAAATGACCTAATTGTTCATCCAATGACACAAAAACACCTATCGGATGCAGTAGATTGGTTAGAAACCCTAATTGGACAAGATTAAGTGTAGGGAGGACGAAAATGACCTAAATGTTGATCCAATGACACAAAACACCTATTGGATGCACAAGATTGGTTAAAAACCCTAATTGGATAAGAATTAGCCTAGGGAGGACGAAAATGACCTAAATATTCATCCAATGACACAAAACACCTATTGGATGCACAAGATTGGTTAAAAACCCTAATTGGACAAGATTAAGTGTAGGGAGGACGAAAATGACCTAAATGTTCATCCAATGACACAAAACAAGTATTGGATGCATAAGAATGGTTAAAAACCCCAATTAGATAAGAATTAGCCAAGGGAGGACGAAAATGACATAAGTGTTCAACCAACGACACAAAAACACCTATTCGATGCACAAGATTGGTTAAAAACCCTAATTGGACAAGATTTAGCTTAGGGAGGAAGAAAATGACCTAATTGTTCATCCAACGACACAAAAACACCTATCGGATGCACAAGATTGGTTAGAAACCCTAATTGGACAAGATTAAGTGTAGGGAGGACGAAAATGACCTAAATGTTCATACAATGACACAAAACACCTATTGGATGCACAAAATTGGTTAAAAACCCTAATTGGATAAGAATTAGCCTTGGGATGACGAAAGTGACCTAATTGTTCATCCAATGACACAAAAACAACAATTGGATGTACAAGATTGGTTAGAAACCCTAATTGGACAAGACAAAGTGTAGGGAGAGCGAAATGACCTAAATGTTCAGCCAATGACACAAAATACCTATTGGGTGCACAAGATTGGTTAAAAACCCTAATTGGACAAGATTAAGTGTAGGGAGGACGAAAATGACCTAATTGTTCATCCAATGACACAAAAAAAACAATTGGATGTACAAGATTGGTTAGAAACCCTAATTGGACAAGACAAAGTGTAGGGAGAGCGAAATGACCTAAATATTCATCCAATGACACAAAACACGTATTGGACGCACAAGATTGGTTAAAAACCCAAATTGGACAAGATTAAGTGTAAGGAGGACGAAAATGACCTAAATGTTCATCCAATGACACAAAACACCTATTGGATGCACAAGATCGATTAAAAACCCTAATTGGACAAGAATTAGCCTAGGGAGGACGAAAATGACCTAAATGTTCATCCAATGACACAAACACAACTATTGGATGCACAAGATTGGTTAGAAACCCTAATTGGACAAGAATTAGCCTAGGGAGGATGAAAATGACCTAATTGTTCATCCAACGACACAAAAACACCTATTGGATGCACAAGATTCGTTAGAAACCCTAATTGGACAAGAATTAGCCTAGGGAGGACGAAAATGACCTAAATGTTCATCCAATGACACAAAACACCTATTGGATGCACAAGATTGGTTAAAAACCCTAATTGGATAAGAATTAGCCTAGGGAGGACGAAATTGACCTAATTGTTCATCCAATGACACAAAACACCTATTGGATGCACAAGATTTGTTAAAAACCCTAATTGGACAAGATTTAGCCTAGGGAGGACGGAAATGACCTAATTGTTCATCCAATGACAAATAAAAAACCCACTGGATGCACAAGATTGGTTAAAAACCCTAATTGGACAAGATTAAGTGTAGGGATGACGAAAATGACCTAAATATTCATCCAATGACACAAACACAACTATTGGATGCACAAGATTGGTTAGAAAACCTAATTCGACAAACATTAGCCTAGGGAGGATGAAAAGGACCTAAATGTTCATCCAATGACACAAGAACACCTGTTGGATGCACAAGATTGGTTAAAAACTCTAATTGGACAAGATTTAGCCTAAGGAGGACGAAATGACCTAATTGTTCATCCAATGACACAAAAACACCAATTGGATGCACAAGATTGGTTAAAAACCCTAATTGGACAAGATTAAGTTTAGGGAGGACGAAAGTGACCTAAATGTTCATCCAATGACAAAAATACCACTATTGGATGCACAAGATTGGTTAGAAACCCTAATTGGACAAGCATAAACCTAGGGAGGGTAAAAATAACCTAAATGTTCATCCAAGGACACAAAACACCTATTGGATGCACAAGATTGGTTAAAAACCCTAATTGGACAAGATTAAGTGTAGGGAGGACGAAAATGACCTAAATGTTCATCCAATGACACAAAACACCTATTGGATGCACAAGATTGGTTAAAAACCCTAATTGGACAAGAATTAGCCTTGGGAGGACGAAAATGACCTAATTGTTCATCCAATGACACAAAAACACCTATCGGATGCACAAGATTGGGTAGAAACCCTAATTGGACAAGATTAAATGTGGGGAGGACGAAAATGACCTAAATGTTCATCCAAGGACTCAAAACACCTATTGGATGCACAAGATTGGTTAAAAACCCAAATTGGACAAGATTAAGTGTAGGGGGGACGAAAATGACCTAAATGTTCATCCAATGACACAAAACACCTATTGGATGCACAAGATTGGTTAAAAACCCTAATTGGATAAGATTTAGCTTAGGGAGGAAGAAAATGACCTAATTGTTCATCTAATGACACAAAAACACCTATCAGATACACAAGATTGGTTAGAAACCCTAATTGGACAAGATTAAGTGTAGGGAGGACGAAAATGACCTAAATGTTCATCCAATGACACAAAACACCTATTGGATGCACAAGATTGGTTAAAAACCCTAATTGGATAAGAATTAGACTAGGGAGGACGATAATGACCTAAACGTTCATCCAATGACACAAAACACCTATTGGATGCACAAGATTGGTTTTAAACCCTAATTGGATAAGATTTAGCTTAGGGAGGAAGAAAATGACCTAATTGTTCATCTAATGACACAAAAACACCCATTGGATGCACAAGATTAGTTAAAAACTCTAATTCGACAAGATTAAGTGTAGCGAGAACGAAAACGACCTAAATGTTCATCCAATGACACAAAACACCTATTGGATGCACAACATTGGTTAAAAACCCTAATTGGACAAGATTAAGTGTAGGTAGGACGAAAATGACGTAAATGTTCATCCAATGACAAAATCCTATTGGATGCACAAGATTGGTTAAAAACCCAAATTGGACAAGATTAAGTGTAGGGGGCACGAAAATGACCTAAATGTTCATCCAATGATACAAAACACCTATTGGATGCACAAGAATGGTTAAAAACCCTAACTAGACAAGATTAAGTGTAGGGAGGACGAAAATGTCCTAAATGTTCATCCAATGACACAAAACACCTATTGGATGCACAAGATTGGTTAAAAACCCTAATTGGACAAGATTTAGCTTAGGGTGGAAGAAAATGACCTAATTGTTGATCCAATGACACAAAAACACCCATTGGATGCACAAGATTAGTTAAAAACCCTAATTGGACAAGGTTAAGTGTAGGGAGGACGAAAATGACCTAAATATTCATCCAATGACACAAACACAACTATCGGATGCACAAGATTGGTTAGAAACCCTAATTGGACAAGCTTTAGCCTAGGGAGGATGAAAAGGACCTAAATGTATATCCAATGACACAAGAACACCTGTTGGATGCACAAGATTGGTTAAAAACCCTAATTGGACAAGATTTAGCCTAGGGAGGACGGAAATGACCTAATTGTTCATCCAATGACACAACAACACCCACTGGATGCACAAGATTGGTTAAAAACCCTAATTGGACAAGATTAAGTGTAGGGAGGACGAAAACACCTATTGGATGCACAAGATTGGTTAAAAACCTAAATTGGACAAGATTAAGTGTAGGGGGGACGAAAATGACCTAAATGTTCATCCAATGACACAAAACACCTATTGGATGCACAATATTGGTTAGAAACCCTAATTGGACAAGCATTAGCCTAGGGAGGATGAAAATGACCTAAATGTTCATCCAATGACACAAGAACACCTGTTGGATGCACAAGATTGGTTAAAAACCCTAATTGGACAAGAATTAGCCTAGGGAGGACGGAAATGACCTAATTGTTCATCCAATGACCCAAAAACACCCATTGGATGCACAAGATTGGTTAAAAACCCTAATTGGACAAGATTAAGTGTAGGGAGGACGAAAATGACCTAAATGTTCATCCAATGACACAAAACACCTATTGGATGCACAAGATTGGTTAGAAACCCTAATTGAACAAGATTAAGTGTAGGGAGGACGAAAATGACCTAAATGTTCATCCAATGACACAAAACACCTACTGGATGCACAAGATTGGTTAAAAACCCTAATTGGACAAGATTAAGTTTAGGGAGGACGAAAATGACCTAAATGTTCATCCAATGACACAAAACACCTATTGGATGCACAAGATTGGTTAAAAACCCTAATTGGATAAGAATTAGCCTACGGAGGACGAAAATGACCTAAATGTTCATCCAATGACACAAAACACCTATTGGATGCACAAGATTGGTTAGAAACCCTAATTGGACAAGATAAAGTGTAGGGAGGACGAAAATGACCTAAGTGTTCATCCAATGACACAAAACACCTATTGGATGCACAAGATTGGTTAAAAACCCTAATTGGACAAGATTAAGTGTAGGGAGGACGAAAATGACCTAAATATTCATCCAATGACACAAAACACCTATTGGATGAACAAGATTGGTTAAAAACCCTAATTGGACTAGATTAAGTGTAGGGATGACGAAAATGACCTAAATGTTCATCCAATGACACAAAACACGTATTGGATGCACAAGATTGGTTAAAAACCCTAATTGGGAAAGAATTAGCCTAGGGAGGACGAAAATGACCAAAGTGTTCAACCAATGACACAAAAACACCTATTGGATGCACAAGATTGGTTAAACACCCTAATTGGACAAGATTTAGCTTAGGGAGGAAGAAAATGACCTAATTGTTCATCCAATGACACAAAAACACCTATCGGATGCAGAAGATTGGTTAGAAATCCTAATTGGACAAGATTAAGTGTAGGGAGGACGAAAATGACCTAAATGTTGATCCCATGACACAAAACACCTATTGGATACACAAGATTGGTTAAAAACCCAAATTGGATAAGAATTAGCCTAGGGAGGACGAAAATGACCTAATTGTTCATCCAACGACACAAAATACCTATTGGATGCACAAGATTGGTTAAAAACCCTAATTGGACAAGATTAAGTGTAGGGAGGATGAAAATGACGTAAATGTTCATCCAATGACAAAATCCTATTGGATGAACAAGATTGGTTAAAAACCCTAATTGGACAAGATTAAGTGTAGGGAGGACGAAAATGACCTAAATATTCATCCAATGACACAAAAAACCTATTGGATGCACAAGATTGGTTAAAAACCCTAATTGGACAAGATTAAGTGTAGGGAGGACGAAAATGACCTAAATGTTCATCCAATGACACAAAACACCTATTGGATGCACAAGATTGGTTAAAAACCCTAATTGGACAAGATTTAGCTTAGGGAGGAAGAAAATGACCTAATTGTTCATCCAATGACACAAAAACACCTATCGGATGCAGAAGATTGGTTAGAAACCCTTATTGGACAAGATTAAGTGTAGGGAGGACGAAAATGACCTAAATGTTGATCCAATGACACAAAACACCTATTGGATGCACAAGATTGGTTAAAAACCCTAATTGGATAAGAATTAGCCTAGGGAGGACGAAAATGACCTAATTGTTCATCCAATGACATAAAAACAGCAATTGGATGTACAAGATTGGTTTGCAACCCTAATTGGACAAGATAAAGTGTAGGGAGAGCGAAAATGACCTAAATGTTCATCCAATGACACAAAATACCTATTGGATGCACAAGATTGGTATAAAACCCTAATTGGACAAGATTAAGTGTAGGGAGGACGAAAATGACCTAAATATTCATCCAATGACACAAAACACCTATTGGATGCACAAGATTGGTTAAAAACCCTAATTGGACAAGATTAAGTGTAGGGAGGACGAAAATGACCTAAATATTCTTCCAATGACACAAAACACCTACTGGATGCACAAGATTGGTTAAAAACCCTAATTGGACAAGATTAAGTGTAGGGAGGACGAAAATGACCTAAATATTCATCCAATGACACAAAACACCTATTGGATGCACAAGATTGGTTAAAAACCCTAATTGGACAAGATTAAGGGTAGGGAGGACGAAAATGACCTAAATGTTCATCCAATGACACAAAACACCTATTGGATGCACAAGATTGGTTAAAAACCCTAATTGGACAAGAATTATCATAGGGAGGACGAAAATGACCTAATTGTTCATCCAACGACACAAATACAACTATTGGATGCACAAGATTGGTTAAAAACCCTAATTGGATAAGAATTAGCCTACGGAGGACGAAAAAGTCCTAAGTGTTAATCCAATGACACAAAACTCCTATTGGATGCACAAGATTGGTTAGAAACCCTAATTGGACAAGATAAAGTGTAGCGAGGACGAAAATGACCTAAATGTTCGTACAATGACACAAAACACCTATTGGATGCACAAGATTGGTTAAAAACCCTAATTAGACAAGATTAAGTGTAGGGATGACGAAAATGACCTAAATGTTCATCCAATGACACAAAACACTTATTGGATGCACAAGATTGGTTAAAAACCCTAATTAGACAAGACTAAGTGTAGGGATGACGAAAATGACCTAAATATTCATCCAATGACACAAAACACCTATTGGATGCACAAGATTGGTTAAAAACCCTAATTGGACAAGATTAAGTGTAGGGAGGACGAAAATGACCTAAATGTTCATCCAATGACACAAAACACCTATTGGATGCACAAGATTGGTTAAAAACCCTAATTGGACAAGAATTAGCCTTGGGAGGACGAAAATGACCTAATTGTTCATCCAATGACACAAAAACACCTATCGGACGCACAAGATTGGGTAGAAACCCTAATTGGACAAGATTAAATGTGGGGAGGACGAAAATGATCTAAATGTTCGTCCAATGACACAAAACACTTATTGGATGCACAAGATTGGTTAAAAACCCTAATTGGATAAGAATTAGCCTAGGGAGGACGAAATTGACCTAAATGTTCATCCAAGGACACAAAACACCTATTGGATGCACAAGATTGGTTAAAAACCCTAATTGGATAAGAATTAGCCTAGGGAGGACGAAAATGTCCTAAATTTTCATCCAATGACACAAAATACCTATTGGATGCACAAGATTGGTTAAAAACCCTAATTGGACAAGATTAAGTGTAGGGAGGACGAAAATGACGTAAATGTTCATCCAATGACAAAATCCTATTGGATGAACAAGATTGGTTAAAAACCCTAATTGGACAAGATTAAGTGTAGGGAGGACGAAAATGACCTAAATGTTGATCCAATGACACATAACACCTATTGGATGCACAAGATTGGTTAAAAACCCTAATTGGACAAGATTAAGTGTAGGGAGGACGAAAATGACCTAAATGTTCATCCAATGACACACAATACCTATTGGATGCACAAGATTGGTTAAAAACCCTAATTGGATAAGAATTAGCCTAGGGAGGACAAAAATGTCCTAAATCTTCATCCAATGACACAAAACACTTATTGGATGCACAAGATTGGTTAAAAACCCTAATTGGACAAGATTTAGCTTAGGGAGGAAGAAAATGACCTAATTGTTCATCCAATGACACAAAAACACCTATTGGATGCAGAAGATTGGTTAGAAATCCTAATTGGACAAGATTAAGTGTAGGGAGGACGAAAATGACCTAAATGTTGATCCAATGACACAAAACACCTATTGGATGCACAAGATTGGTTAAAACCCCAAATTGGATAAGAATTAGCCTAGGGAGGACGAAAATGACCTAATTGTTCATCCAATGACACAAAAACAGCAATTGGATGTACAAGATTGGTTAGAAACCCTAATTGGACAAGATAAAGTGTAGGGAGAGCGAAAATGACCTAAATGTTCATCCAATGATACAAAATACCTATTGGATGCACAAGATTGGTTAAAAACCCTAATTGGACAAGATTAAGTGTAGGGAGGACGAAAATGACGTAAATGTTCATCCAATTACAAAATCCTATTGGATGCACAAGATTGGTTAAAAACCCTAATTGGACAAGATTAAGTGTAGGGAGGACGAAAATGACCTAAATATTCATCCAATGACACAAAACACCTATTGGATGAACAAGATTGGTTAAAAACCCTAATTGGACTAGATTAAGTGTAGGGATGACGAAAATGACCTAAATGTTCATCCAATGACACAAAACACGTATTGGATGCACAAGATTGGTTAAAAACCCTAATTGGGAAAGAATTAGCCTAGGGAGGACGAAAATGACCAAAGTGTTCAACCAATGACACAAAAACACCTATTGGATGCACAAGATTGGTTAAACACCCTAATTGGACAAGATTTAGCTTAGGGAGGAAGAAAATGACCTAATTGTTCATCCAATGACACAAAAACACCTATCGGATGTAGAAGATTGGTTAGAAACCCTAATTGGACAAGATTAAGTGTAGGGAAGACGAAAATGACCTAAATATTCATGCAATGACACAAAACACCTATTGGATGCACAAGATTGGTTAAAAACCCTAATTGGACAAGATTAAGTGTAGGGAGGACGAAAATGACCTAAATGTTCATCCAATGACACACAATACCTATTGGATGCACAAGATTGGTTAAAAACCCTAATTGGATAAGAATTAGCCTAGGGAGGACGAAAATGTCCTAAATCTTCATCCAATGACACAAAACACTTATTGGATGCACAAGATTGGTTAATAACCCTAATTGGACAAGATTTAGCTTAGGGAGGAAGAAAATGACCTAATTGTTCATCCAATGACACAAAAACACCTATCGGATGCAGAAGATTGGTTAGAAATCCTAATTGGACAAGATTAAGTGTAGGGAGGACGAAAATGACCTAAATGTTGATCCAATGACACAAAACACCTATTGGATGCACAAGATTGGTTAAAACCCCAAATTGGATAAGAATTAGCCTAGGGAGGACGAAAATGACCTAATTGTTCATCCAATGACACAAAAACAGCAATTGGATGTACAAGATTGGTTAGAAACCCTAATTGGACAAGATAAAGTGTAGGGAGAGCGAAAATGACCTAAATGTTCATCCAATGATACAAAATACCTATTGGATGCACAAGATTGGTTAAAAACCCTAATTGGACAAGATTAAGTGTAGGGAGGACGAAAATGACGTAAATGTTCATCCAATGACACAAAAACACCTATCGGATGCAGAAGATTGGTTAGAAATCCTAATTGGACAAGATTAAGTGTAGGGAGGACGAAAATGACCTAAATGTTGATCCAATGACACAAAACACCTATTGGATGCACAAGATTGGTTAAAAACCCAAATTGGATAAGAATTAGCCTAGGGAGGACGAAAATGACCTAATTGTTCATCCAATGACACAAAACAGCAATTGGATGTACAAGATTGGTTAGAAACCCTAATTGGACAAGATAAAGTGTAGGGAGAGCGAAAATGACCTAAATGTTCATCCAATGATACAAAATACCTATTGGATGCACAAGATTGGTTAAAAACCCTAATTGGACAAGATTAAGTGTAGGGAGGACGAAAATGACGTAAATGTTCATCCAATGACAAAATCCTATTGGATGCACAAGATTGGTTAAAAACCCTAATTGGACAAGATTAAGTGTAGGGAGGACGAAAATGACCTAAATGTTCATCCAATGACACAAAACACCTATTGGATGCACAAGATTGGTTAAAAACCCTAAATGGACAAGATTAAGAGTAGAGGGGACAAAAATGACCTAAATGTTCATCCGATGACACAAAACACCTATTGGATGCACAAGATTGGTTAAAAACCCTAATTGGACAAGAATTAGCCTAGGGAGGACGAAAATGACCTAATTGTTCATCCAATGACACAAAACACCTATTGGATGCACAAGATTGGTTAGAAACCCTAATTGGACAAGAATTAGCCTAGGGAGGACGAAAATGACCTAATTGTTCATCCAATGACACAAAAACACCTATTGGACGCACAAGATTGGTTAGAAACCCTAATTGCACAAGCATAAGCCTAGGAAGGACGAAAATGACCTAAATGTTCATCAAATGACACAAAAACACCTATTGGATGCACAAGATTGGTTAGAAACCCTAATTGGACAAGATTAATTGTAGGGAGGACGAAAATGACATAAATATTTATCTAATGACAAAAAACTCCTATTGGATGCACAAGATTGGTTAAAAACCCAAATTGGACAAGATTAAGTTTAGGGAGGACGAAAATGACATAAATGTTCATTCAATGACACAAAAACACCTATCGGATGCAAAAGATTGGTTAGAAACCCTAACTGGACAAGATTAAGTTTAGGGAGGACGAAAATGACATAATTGTTCATCCAATGACACAAAAACACCTATTGGACGCACAAAATTGGTTCGAAACCCTAATTGGACAAGCATAAGCCTAGGAAGGATGAAAATGACCTAAATGTTCATCCAATGACACAAAAACACCTATTGGATGCACAAGATTTGTTAGAAACCCTAATTGGACAAGATTAAGTTTAGGGAGGACGAAAATGACCTAAATATTCATCCAATGACACAAAACACCTATTGGATGCACAAGATTGGTTAAAAACCCTAATTGGACAAGATTAAGTGTAGGGAGGACGAAAATGACCTAAATATTCATCCAATGACACAAAAACACCTATTGGATGCACAAGATTGGTTAAAAACCCTAATTGGACAAGAATAAGCCTAGGGAGGACGAAAATGACCTAATTGTTCATACAATGACACAAAACACCTATTGGATGCACAAGATTGGTTCGAAACCCTAATTGGACAAGCATAAGCCTAGGAAGGATGAAAATGACCTAAATGTTCATCCAATGACACAAAAACACCTATTGGATGCACAAGATTGGTTAAAAACCCTAATTGGACAAGATTAAGTGTAGGGAGGACGAAAATGACCTAAATGTTCATCCAATAACACAAAACACCTATTGGATGCACAAGATTGGTTAAAAACCCTAATTGGACAAGAATTAGCCTTGGGAGGACGAAAATGACCTAATTGTTCATCCAATGACACAAAAACACCTATCGGACGCACAAGATTGGGTAGAAACCCTAATTGGACAAGATTAAATGTGGGGAGGACGAAAATGATCTAAATGTTCGTCCAATGACACAAAACACTTATTGGATGCACAAGATTGGTTAAAAACCCTAATTGGATACGAATTAGCCTAGGGAGGACGAAATTGACCTAAATGTTCATCCAAGGACACAAAACACCTATTGGATGCACAAGATTGGTTAAAAATCCAAATTGGACAAGATTAAGTGTAGGGGGGATGAAAATGACCTAAATGTTCATCCAATGACACAAAACACCTATTGGATGCACAAGATTGGTTAAAAACCCTAATTGGACAAGAATTAGCCTTGGGAGGACGAAAATGACCTAATTGTTCATCCAATGACACAAAAACACCTATCGGACGCACAAGATTGGGTAGAAACCCTAATTGGACAAGATTAAATGTGGGGAGGACGAAAATGATCTAAATGTTCGTCCAATGACACAAAACACTTATTGGATGCACAAGATTGGTTAAAAACCCTAATTGGATAAGAATTAGCCTAGGGAGGACGAAATTGACCTAAATGTTCATCCAAGGACACAAAACACCTATTGGATGCACAAGATTGGTTAAAAACCCTAATTGGATAAGAATTAGCCTAGGGAGGACGAAAATGTCCTAAATCTTCATCCAATGACACAAAATACCTATTGGATGCACAAGATTGGTTAAAAACCCTAATTGGACAAGATTAAGTGTAGGGAGGACGAAAATGACGTAAATGTTCATCCAATGACAAAATCCTATTGGATGAACAAGATTGGTTAAAAACCCTAATTGGACAAGATTAAGTGTAGGGAGGACGAAAATGACCTAAATATTCATCCAATGACACAAAAAACCTATTGGATGCACAAGATTGGTTAAAAACCCTAATTGGACAAGATTAAGTGTAGGGAGGACGAAAATGACCTAAATGTTCATCCAATGACACAAAACACCTATTGGATGCACAAGATTGGTTAAAAACCCTAATTGGACAAGATTTAGCTTAGGGAGGAAGAAAATGACCTAATTGTTCATCCAATGACACAAAAACACCTATCGGATGCAGAAGATTGGTTAGAAACCCTAATTGGACAAGATAAAGTGTAGGGAGGACGAAAATGACCTAAATGTTGATCCAATGACACATAACACCTATTTGATGCACAAGATTGGTTAAAAACCCTAATTGGACAAGATTAAGTGTAGGGAGGACGAAAATGACCTAAATGTTCATCCAATGACACACAATACCTATTGGATGCACAAGATTGGTTAAAAACCCTAATTGGATAAGAATTAGCCTAGGGAGGACGAAAATGTCCTAAATCTTCATCCAATTACACAAAACACTTATTGGATGCACAAGATTGGTTAAAAACCCTAATTGGACAAGATTTAGCTTAGGGAGGAAGAAAATGACCTAATTGTTCATCCAATGACACAAAAACACCTATTGGATGCAGAAGATTGGTTAGAAATCCTAATTGGACAAGATTAAGTGTAGGGAGGACGAAAATGACCTAAATGTTGATCCAATGACACAAAACACCTATTGGATGCACAAGATTGGTTAAAACCCCAAATTGGATAAGAATTAGCCTAGGGAGGACGAAAATGACCTAATTGTTCATCCAATGACACAAAAACAGCAATTGGATGTACAAGATTGATTAGAAACCCTAATTGGACAAGATAAAGTGTAGGGAGAGCGAAAATGACCTAAATGTTCATCCAATGATACAAAATACCTATTGGATGCACAAGATTGGTTAAAAACCCTAATTGGACAAGATTAAGTGTAGGGAGGACGAAAATGACGTAAATGTTCATCCAATGACAAAATCCTATTGGATGCACAAGATTGGTTAAAAACCCTAATTGGACAAGATTAAGTGTAGGGAGGACGAAAATGACCTAAATATTCATCGAATGACACAAAACACCTATTGGATGAAACAGATTGGTTAAAAACCCTAATTGGACTAGATTAAGTGTAGGGATGACGAAAATGACCTAAATGTTCATCCAATGACACAAAACACGTATTGGATGCACAAGATTGGTTAAACACCCTAATTGGACAAGATTTAGCTTAGGGAGGAAGAAAATGACCTAATTGTTCATCCAATGACACAAAAACACCTATCGGATGCAGAAGATTGGTTAGAAACCCTAATTGGACAAGATTAAGTGTAGGGAAGACGAAAATGACCTAAATATTCATGCAATGACACAAAACACCTATTGGATGCACAAGATTGGTTAAAAACCCTAATTGGACAAGATTAAGTGTAGGGAGGACGAAAATGACCTAAATGTTCATCCAATGACACACAATACCTATTGGATGCACAAGATTGGTTAAAAACCCTAATTGGATAAGAATTAGCCTAGGGAGGACGAAAATGTCCTAAATCTTCATCCAATGACACAAAACACTTATTGGATGCACAAGATTGGTTAATAACCCTAATTGGACAAGATTTAGCTTAGGGAGGAAGAAAATGACCTAATTGTTCATCCAATGACACAAAAACACCTATCGGATGCAGAAGATTGGTTAGAAATCCTAATTGGACAAGATTAAGTGTAGGGAGGACGAAAATGACCTAAATGTTGATCCAATGACACAAAACACCTATTGGATGCACAAGATTGGTTAAAACCCCAAATTGGATAAGAATTAGCCTAGGGAGGACGAAAATGACCTAATTGTTCATCCAATGACACAAAAACAGCAATTGGATGTACAAGATTGGTTAGAAACCCTAATTGGACAAGATAAAGTGTAGGGAGAGCGAAAATGACCTAAATGTTCATCCAATGATACAAAATACCTATTGGATGCACAAGATTGGTTAAAAACCCTAATTGGGCAAGATTAAGTGTAGGGAGGACGAAAATGACGTAAATGTTCATCCAATGACAAAATCCTATTGGATGCACAAGATTGGTTAAAAACCCTAATTGGACAAGATTAAGCGTAGGGAGGACGAAAATGACCTAAATATTCATCCAATGACACAAAACACCTATTGGATGAACAAGATTGGTTAAAAACCCTAATTGGACTAGATTAAGTGTAGGGATGACGAAAATGACCTAAATGTTCATCCAATGACACAAAACACGTATTGGATGCACAAGATTGGTTAAAAACCCTAATTGGGAAAGAATTAGCCTAGGGAGGACGAAAATGACCAAAGTGTTCAACCAATGACACAAAAACACCTATTGGATGCACAAGATTGGTTAAACACCCTAATTGGACAAGATTTAGCTTAGGGAGGAAGAAAATGACCTAATTATTCATCCAATGACACAAAAACACCTATCGGATGCAGAAGATTGGTTAGAAACCCTAATTGGACAAGATTAAGTGTAGGGAGGACGAAATTGACCAAAATATTCATGCAATGACACAAAACACCTATTGGATGCACAAGATTGGTTAAAAACCCTAATTGGACAAGATTAAGTGTAGGGAGGACGAAAATGACCTAAATGTTCATCCAATGACACACAATACCTATTGGATGCACAAGATTGGTTAAAAACCCTAATTGGATAAGAATTAGCCTAGGGAGGACGAAAATGTCCTAAATCTTCATCCAATGACACAAAACACTTATTGGATGCACAAGATTGGTTAAAAACCCTAATTGGACAAGATTTACCTTAGGGAGGAAGAAAATGACCTAATTGTTCATCCAATGACACAAAAACACCTATCGGATGCAGAAGATTGGTTAGAAATCCTAATTGGACAAGATTAAGTGTAGGGAGGACGAAAATGACCTAAATGTTGATCCAATGACACAAAACACCTATTGGATGCACAAGATTGGTTAAAACCCCAAATTGGATAAGAATTAGCCTAGGGAGGACGAAAATGACCTAATTGTTCATCCAATGACACAAAAACAGCAATTGGATGTACAAGATTGGTTAGAAACCCTAATTGGACAAGATAAAGTGTAGGGAGAGCGAAAATGACGTAAATGTTCATCCAATGACACAAAATACCTATTGGATGCACAAGATTGGTATAAAACCCTAATTGGATAAGAATTAGCCTAGGGAGGACGAAAATGACCTAATTGTTCATCCAATGACACAAAAACAGCAATTGGATGTACAAGATTGGTTTGCAACCCTAATTGGACAAGATAAAGTGTAGGGAGAGCGAAAACGACCTAAATGTTCATCCAATGACACAAAATACCTATTGGATGCACAAGATTGGTATAAAACCCTAATTGGACAAGATTAAGTGTAGGGAGGACGAAAATGACCTAAATATTCATCCAATGACACAAAACACCTATTGGATGCACAAGATTGGTTAAAAACCCTAATTGGACAAGATTAAGTGTAGGGAGGACGAAAATGACCTAAATATTCATCCAATGACACAAAACACCTATTGGATGCACAAGATTAGTTAAAAACCCTAATTGGACAAGATTAAGTGTAGGGAGGACAAAAATGACCTAAATGTTCATCCAATGACACAAAATAACTATTGGATGCACAAGATTGGTTAAAAACCCTAATTGGATAAGAATTAGCCTAGGGAGGACGAAAATGTCCTAAATCTTCATCCAATGACACAAAACACCTATTGGATGCACAAGATTGGTTAAAAACCCTAATTGGACAAGATTTAGCTTAGGGAGGAAGAAAATGACCTAATTGTTCATTCAATGACACAAAAACACCTATCGGATGCAGAAGATTGGTTAGAAATCCTAATTGGACAAGATTAAGTGTAGGGAGGACGAAAATGACCTAAATGTTGATCCAATGACACAAAACACCTATTGGATGCACAAGATTGGTTAAAAACCCAAATTGGATAAGAATTAGCCTAGGGAGGACGAAAATGACCAAATTGTTCATCCAATGACACAAAAACAGCAATTCGATGTACAAGATTGGTTAGAAACCCTAATTGGACAAGATAAAGCGTAGGGAGAGCGAAAATGACCTAAATGTTCATCCAATGATACAAAATACCTATTGGATGCACAAGATTGGTTAAAAACCCTAATTGGACAAGATTAAGTGTAGGGAGAACGAAAATGACGTAAATGTTCATCCAATGACAAAATCCTATTGGATGCACAAGATTGGTTAAAAACCCTAATTGGACAAGATTAAGTGTAGGGAGGACGAAAATGACCTAAATATTCATCCAATGACACAAAACACCTATTGGATGCACAAGATTGGTTAAAAACCCTAATTGGACTAGATTAAGTGTAGGGATGACGAAAATGACCTAAATGTTCATCCAATGACACAAAACACGTATTGGATGCACAAGATTGGTTAAAAACCCTAATTGGGAAAGAATTAGCCTAGGGAGGACGAAAATGACCAAAGTGTTCAACCAATGACACAAAAACACCTATTGGATGCACAAGATTGGTTAAACACCCTAATTGGACAAGATTTAGCTTAGGGAGGAAGAAAATGACCTAATTGTTCATCCAATGACACAAAAACACCTATCGGATGCAGAAGATTGGTTAGAAACCCTAATTGGACAAGATTAAGTGTAGGGAAGACGAAAATGACCTAAATATTCATGCAATGACACAAAACACCTATTGGATGCACAAGATTGGTTAAAAACCCTAATTGGACAAGATTAAGTGTAGGGAGGACGAAAATGACCTAAATGTTCATCCAATGACACACAATACCTATTGGATGCACAAGATTGGTTAAAAACCCTAATTGGATAAGAATTAGCCTAGGGAGGACGAAAATGTCCTAAATCTTCATCCAATGACACAAAACACTTATTGGATGCACAAGATTGGTTAATAACCCTAATTGGACAAGATTTAGCTTAGGGAGGAAGAAAATGACCTAATTGTTCATCCAATGACACAAAAACACCTATCGGATGCAGAAGATTGGTTAGAAACCCTAATTGGACAAGATTAAGTGTAGGGAGGACGAAAATGACCTAAATGTTGATCCAATGACACAAAACACCTATTGGATGCACAAGATTGGTTAAAAAAATTGGATAAGAATTAGCCTAGGGAGGACGAAAATGACCTAATTGTTCATCCAATGACACAAAAACAGCAATTGGATGTACAAGATTGGTTAGAAACCCTAATTGGACAAGATAAAGTGTAGGGAGAGCGAAAATGACCTAAATGTTCATCCAATGATACAAAATACCTATTGGATGCACAAGATTGGTTAAAAACCCTAATTGGACAAGATTAAGTGTAGGGAGGACGAAAATGACGTAAATGTTCATCCAATGACAAAAACCTATTGGATGCACAAGATTGGTTAAAAACCCTAATTGGACAAGATTAAGTGTAGGGAGGACGAAAATGACCTAAATATTCATCCAATGACACAAAACACCTATTGGATGCACAAGATTGGTTAAAAACCCTAATTGGACTAGATTAAGTGTAGGGATGACGAAAATGACCTAAATGTTCATCCAATGACACAAAACACGTATTGGATGCACAAGATTGGTTAAAAACCCTAATTGGATAAGATTAAGTGTAGGGAGGACGAAAATGACCTAAATATTCATCCAATGACACAAAACACCTATTGGATGCACAAGATTGGTTAAAAACCCTAATTGGACAAGATTAAGTGTAGGGAGGACGAAAATGACCTAAATGTTCATCCAATGACACAAAATAACTATTGGATGCACAAGATTGGTTAAAAACCCTAATTGGATAAGAATTAGCCTAGGGAGGACGAAAATGTCCTAAATGTTCATCCAATGACACAAAACACCTATTGGATGCACAAGATTGGTTAAAAACCCTAATTGGACAAGATTTAGCTTAGGGAGGAAGAAAATGACCTAATTGTTCATCCAATGACACAAAAACACCTATCGGATGCAGAAGATTGGTTAGAAATCCTAATTGGACAAGATTAAGTGTAGGGAGGACGAAAATGACATAAATGTTGATCCAATGACACAAAACACCTATTGGATGCACAAGATTGGTTAAAAACCCTAATTGGATAAGAATTAGCCTAGGGAGGACGAAAATGACCTAATTGTTCATCCAATGACACAAAAACAGCAATTGGATGTACAAGATTGGTTTGTAACCCTAATTGGACAAGATAAAGTGTAGGGAGAGCGAAAATGACCTAAATGTTCATCCAATGACACAAAATACCTATTGGATGCACAAGATTGGTATAAAACCCTAATTGGACAAGATTAAGTGTAGGGAGGACGAAAATGACCTAAATATTCATCCAATGACACAAAACACCTATTGGATGCACAAGATTGGTTAAAAACCCTAATTGGACAAGATTAAGTGTAGGGAGGACGAAAATGACCTAAATGTTCATCCAATGACACAAAATACCTATTGGATGCACAAGATTGGTTAAAAACCCTTATTGGATAAGAATTAGCCTAGGGAGGACGAAAATGTCCTAAATATTCATCCAATGACACAAAACACCTATTGGATGCACAAGATTGGTTAAAAACCCTAATTGGACAAGATTAAGTGTAGGGAGGACGAAAATGACCTAAATATTCATCCAATGACACAAAACACCTATTGGATGCACAAGATTGGTTAAAAACCCTAATTGGATAAGAATTAGCCTAGGGAGGACGAAAATGACCTAATTGTTCATCCAATGACACAAAAACAACAATTGGATGTACAAGATTTGTTTGCAACCCTAATTGGACAAGATAAAGTGTAGGGAGAGCGAAAATGACCTAAATGTTCATCCAATGACACAAAATACCTATTGGATGCACAAGATTGGTATAAAACCCTAATTGGACAAGATTAAGTGTAGGGAGGACGAAAATGACCTAAATATTCATCCAATGACACAAAACACCTATTGGATGCACAAGATTGGTTAAAAACCCTAATTGGACAAGATTAAGTGTAGGGAGGACGAAAATGACCTAAATATTCATCCAATGACACAAAACACCTATTGGATGCACAAGATTGGTTAAAAACCCAAATTGGACAAGATTAAGTGTAGGGAGGACGAAAATGACCTAAATATTCATCCAATGACACAAAACACCTATTGGATGCACAAGATTGGTTAAAAACCCTAATTGGACAAGATTAAGTGTAGGGAGGACGAAAATGACCTAAATGTTCATCCAATGACACAAAATACCTATTGGATGCACAAGATTGGTTAAAAACCCTAATTGGATAAGAATTAGCCTAGGGAGGACGAAAATGTCATAAATCTTCATCCCATGACACAAAACACCTATTGGATGCACAAGATTGGTTAAAAACCCTAAATGGACAAGATTAAGTGTAGGGAGGACGAAAATGACCTAAATATTCATCCAATGACACAAAACACTTATTGGATGCACAAGATTGGTTAAAAACCCTAATTGGACAAGATTAAGTGTAGGGAGGACGAAAATGACCTAAATATTCATCCAATGACACAAAACACCTATTGGATGCACAAGATTGGTTAAAAACCCTAATTGGACAAGATTAAGTGTAGGGAGGACGAAAATGACCTAAATGTTCATCCAATGACACAAAATAACTATTGGATGCACAAGATTGGTTAAAAACCCTAATTGGATAAGAATTAGCCTAGGGAGGACGAAAATGTCCTAAATCTTCATCCAATGACACAAAACACTTATTGGATGCACAAGATTGGTTAAAAACCCTAATTGGACAAGATTTAGCTTAGGGAGGAAGAAAATGACCTAATTGTTCATCCAATGACACAAAAACACCTATCGGATGCAAAAGATTGGTTAGAAATCCTAATTGGACAAGATTAAGTGTAGGGAGGACCAAAATGACCTAAATGTTGATCCAATGACACAAAACACCTATTGGATGCACAAGATTGGTTAAAACCCCAAATTGGATAAGAATTAGCCTAGGGAGGACGAAAATGACCTAATTGTTCATCCAATGACACAAAAACAGCAATTGGATGTACAAGATTGGTTAGAAACCCTAATTGGACAAGATAAAGTGTAGGGAGAGCGAAAATGACCTAAATGTTCATCCAATGACACAAAATACCTATTGGATGCACAAGATTGGTATAAAACCCTAATTGGATAAGAATTAGCCTAGGGAGGACGAAAATGACCTAATTGTTCATCCAATGACACAAAAACAGCAATTGGATGTACAAGATTGGTTTGCAACCCTAATTGGACAAGATAAAGTGTAGGGAGAGCGAAAACGACCTAAATGTTCATCCAATGACACAAAATACCTATTGGATGCACAAGATTGGTATAAAACCCTAATTGGACAAGATTAAGTGTAGGGAGGACGAAAATGACCTAAATATTCATCCAATGACACAAAACACCTATTGGATGCACAAGATTGGTTAAAAACCCTAATTGGACAAGATTAAGTGTAGGGAGGACGAAAATGACCTAAATATTCATCCAATGACACAAAACACCTATTGGATGCACAAGATTGGTTAAAAACGCTAATTGGACAAGAATTAGCCTAGGGAGGACGAAAATGACCTAATTGCTCATCCAATGACACAAAAACACCAACTGGATGAACAAGATTGGTTAGAAACCCTAATTGGACAAGATAAAATGTAGGGAGGACGAAAATGACCTAAATGTTCATCCAATGACCCAAAACACCTATTGGATGCACAAGATTGGTTAAAAACCCAAATTGGACAAGATTAAGTATAGGGAGGACGAAAATGACCGAAATATTCATCCAATGACACAAAACACCTATTGGATGCACAAGATTGGTTAAAAACCCTAATTGGACAAGAATTATCCTAGGGAGGACGAAAATGACCTAATTGTTCATCCAATGACACAAAACACCTATTGGATGCACAAGATTGGTTAAAAACCCTAATTGGAAAAGATTAAGTGTAGGATGGACGAAAATGACCTAAATGTTCATTCAACGACACAAACACAACTATTCGATGCACAAGATTGGTTAAAAACCCTAATTGGATAAGAATTAGCCTATGGAGGACGAAAATGACCTAAGTGTTAATCCAATGACACAAAACTCTTATTGGATGCACAAGATTTGTTAAAAATCCTAATTGGACAAGAATTATCCTAGGGAGGACGAAAATGACCTAATTGTTCATCCAATGACACAAAAACACCAATTGGATGCACAAGGTTGGTTAGAAACCTTAATTGGACAAGATAAAGTGTAGGGAGGACGAAAATGACCTAAATGTTCATCCAATGACACAAAACACCTATTGGATGCACAAGATTGGTTAAAAACTCTAATTGGACAAGATTAAGTGTAGGGGGGACAAAAATGACCTAAATGTTCATCCGATGACACAAAACACCTATTGGATGCACAAGATTGGTTAAAAACCCTAATTGGATAAGAATTAGCCTAGGGAGGACGAAAATGACCTAATTGTTCATCCAATGACACAAAACACCTATTGGATGCACAAGATTGGTTAAAAACCCTAATTGGACAAGATTAAGTGTAGGGAGGACGAAAATGACGTAAATGTTCATCCAATGACAAAATCCTATTGGATGAACAAGATTGGTTAAAAACCCTAATTGGACAAGATTAAGTGTAGGGAGGACGAAAATGACCTAAATATTCATCCAATGACACAAAACACCTATTGGATGCACAAGATTGGTTAAAAACCCTAATTGGACAAGATTAAGTGTAGGGAGGACGAAAATGACCTAAATGTTCATCCAATGACACAAAACACCTATTGGATGCACAAGATTGGTTAAAAACCCTAATTGGACAAGATTTAGCTTAGGGAGGAAGAAAATGACCTAATTGTTCATCCAACGACACAAAAACACCTATCGGATGCAGAAGATTGGTTAGAAACCCTAATTGGACAAGATTAAGTGTAGGGAGGACGAAAATGACCTAAATGTTGATCCAATGACACAAAACACCTATTGGATGCACAAGATTGGTTAAAAACCCTAATTGGATAAGAATTAGCCTAGGGAGGACGAAAATGACCTAATTGTTCATCCAATGACACAAAAACAGCAATTGGATGTACAAGATTGGTTTGCAACCCTAATTGGACAAGATAAAGTGTAGGGAGAGCGAAAATGACCTAAATGTTCATCCAATGACACAAAATACCTATTGGATGCACAAGATTGGTATAAAACCCTAATTGGACAAGATTAAGTGTAGGGAGGACGAAAATGACCTAAATATTCATCCAATGACACAAAACACCTACTGGATGCACAAGATTGGTTAAAAACCCTAATTGGACAAGATTAAGTGTAGGGAGGACGAAAATGACCTAAATATTCATCCACTGACACAAAACACCTATTGGATGCACAAGATTGGTTAAAAACCCTAATTGGACAAGATTAAGTGTAGGGAGGACGAAAATGACCTAAATGTTCATCCAATGACACAAAATAACTATTGGATGCACAAGATTGGTTAAAAACCCTAATTGGATAAGAATTAGCCTAGGGAGGACGAAAATGTCCTAAATCTTCATCCAATGACACAAAACACCTATTGGATGCACAAGATTGGTTAAAAACCCTAATTGGACAAGATTTAGCTTAGGGAGGAAGAAAATGACCTAATTGTTCATCCAATGACACAAAAACACCTATCGGATGCAGAAGATTGGTTAGAAACCCTAATTGGACAAGATTAAGTGTAGGGAGGACGAAAATGACCTAAATGTTGATCCAATGACACAAAACACCTATTGGATGCACAAGATTGGTTAAAAACCCTAATTGGATAAGAATTAGCCTAGGGAGGACGAAAATGACCTAATTGTTCATCCAATGACACAAAAACAGCAATTGGATGTACAAGATTGGTTTGCAACCCTAATTGGACAAGATAAAGTGTAGGGAGAGCGAAAATGACCTAAATGTTCATCCAATGACACAAAACACCTATTGGATGCACAAGATTGGTATAAAACCCTAATTGGACAAGATTAAGTGTAGGGAGGACGAAAATGACCTAAATATTCATCCAATGACACAAAACACCTATTGGATGCACAAGATTGGTTAAAAACCCTAATTGGACAAGATTAAGTGTAGGGAGGACGAAAATGACCTAAATATTCATCCAATGACACAAAACACCTATTGGATGCACAAGATTGGTTAAAAACCCAAATTGGACAAGATTAAGTGTAGGGAGGACGAAAATGACCTAAATATTCATCCAATGACACAAAACACCTATTGGATGCACAAGATTGGTTAAAAACCCTAATTGGACAAGATTAAGTGTAGGGAGGACGAAAATGACCTAAATGTTCATCCAATGACACAAAATACCTATTGGATGCACAAGATTGGTTAAAAACCCTAATTGGATAAGAATTAGCCTAGGGAGGACGAAAATGTCATAAATCTTCATCCCATGACACAAAACACCTATTGGATGCACAAGATTGGTTAAAAACCCTAAATGGACAAGATTAAGTGTAGGGAGGACGAAAATGACCTAAATATTCATCCAATGACACAAAACACTTATTGGATGCACAAGATTGGTTAAAAACCCTAATTGGACAAGATTAAGTGTAGGGAGGACGAAAATGACCTAAATATTCATCCAATGACACAAAACACCTATTGGATGCACAAGATTGGTTAAAAACCCTAATTGGACAAGATTAAGTGTAGGGAGGACGAAAATGACCTAAATGTTCATCCAATGACACAAAATAACTATTGGATGCACAAGATTGGTATAAAACCCTAATTGGACAAGATTAAGTGTAGGGAGGACGAAAATGACCTAAATATTCATCCAATGACACAAAACACCTATTGGATGCACAAGATTGGTTAAAAACCCTAATTGGACAAGATTAAGTGTAGGGAGGACGAAAATGACCTAAATATTCATCCAATGACACAAAACACCTACTGGATGCACAAGATTGGTTAAAAACCCTAATTGGA
>JBBPBS010000472.1:11537-22279 GCA_037974835.1 Cicer judaicum | reverse complement strand
GACAAGATTAAGTGTAGGGAGGACGAAAATGACCTAAATGTTCATCCAATGACACAAAATAACTATTGGATGCACAAGATTGGTTAAAAACCCTAATTGGATAAGAATTAGCCTAGGGAGGACGAAAATGTCCTAAATCTTCATCCAATGACACAAAACACCTATTGGATGCACAAGATTGGTTAAAAACCCTAATTGGACAAGATTTAGCTTAGGGAGGAAGAAAATGACCTAATTGTTCATCCAATGACACAAAAACACCTATCGGATGCAGAAGATTGGTTAGAAATCCTAATTGGACAAGATTAAGTGTAGGGAGGACGAAAATGACCTAAATGTTGATCCAATGACACAAAACACCTATTGCATGCACAAGATTGGTTAAAAACCCAAATTGGATAAGAATTAACCTAGGGAGGACGAAAATGACCTAATTGTTCATCCAATGACACAAAAACAGCAATTGGATGTACAAGATTGGTTAGAAACCCTAATTGGACAAGATAAAGTGTAGGGAGAGCGAAAATGACCTAAATGTTCATCCAATGATACAAAATACCTATTGGATGCACAAGATTGGTTAAAAACCCTAATTGGACAAGATTAAGTGTAGGGAGGACGAAAATGACGTAAATGTTCATCCAATGACAAAATCCTATTGGATGCACAAGATTGGTTAAAAACCCTAATTGGACAAGATTAAGTGTAGGGAGGACGAAAATGACCTAAATATTCATCCAATGACACAAAACACCTATTGGATGCACAAGATTGGTTAAAAACCCTAATTGGACTAGATTAAGTGTAGGGATGACGAAAATTACCTAAATGTTCATCCAATGACACAAAACACGTATTGGATGCACAAGATTGGTTAAAAACCCTAATTGGGAAAGAATTAGCCTAGGGAGGACGAAAATGACCAAAGTGTTCAACCAATGACACAAAAACACCTATTGGATGCACAAGATTTGTTAAACACCCTAATTGGACAAGATTTAGCTTAGGGAGGAAGAAAATGACCTAATTGTTCATCCAATGACACAAAAACACCTATCGGATGCAGAAGATTGGTTAGAAATCCTAATTGGACAAGATTAAGTGTAGGGAGGACGAAAATGACCTAAATGTTGATCCAATGACACAAAACACCTATTGGATGCACAAGATTGGTTAAAAACCCTAATTGGGAAAGAATTAGCCTAGGGAGGACGAAAATGACCAAAGTGTTCAACCAATGACACAAAAACACCTATTGGATGCACAAGATTGGTTAAACACCCTAATTGGACAAGATTTAGCTTAGGGAGGAAGAAAATGACCTAATTGTTCATCCAATGACACAAAAACACCTATCGGATGCAGAAGATTGGTTAGAAATCCTAATTGGACAAGATTAAGTGTAGGGAGGACGAAAATGACCTAAATGTCGATCCAATGACACAAAACACCTATTGGATGCACAAGATTGGTTAAAAACCCAAATTGGATAAGAATTAGCCTAGGGAGGACGAAAATGACCTAATTGTTCATCCAATGACACAAAATACCTATTGGATGCACAAGATTGGTTAAAAACCCTAATTGGACAAGATTAGGTGTAGGGAGGACGAAAATGACGTAAATGTTCATCCAATGACAAAATCCTATTGGATGAACAAGATTGGTTAAAAACCTTAATTGGACAAGATTAAGTGTAGGGAGGACGAAAATGACCTAAATATTCATCCAATGACACAAAACACCTATTGGATGCACAAGATTGGTTAAAAACCCTAATTGGACAAGATTAAGTGTAGGGAGGACGAAAATGACCTAAATGTTCATCCAATGACACAAAACACCTATTGGATGCACAAGATTGGTTAAAAACCCTAATTGGACAAGATTTAGCTTAGGGAGGAAGAAAATGACCTAATTGTTCATCCAATGACACAAAAACACCTATCGGATGCAGAAGATTGGTTAGAAACCCTTATTGGACAAGATTAAGTGTAGGGAGGACGAAAATGACCTAAATGTTGATCCAATGACACAAAACACCTATTGGATGCACAAGATTGGTTAAAAACCCTAATTGGATAAGAATTAGCCTAGGGAGGACGAAAATGACCTAATTGTTCATCCAATGACACAAAAACAGCAATTAGATGTACAAGATTGGTTTGCAACCCTAATTGGACAAGATAAAGTGTAGGGAGAGCGAAAATGACCTAAATGTTCATCCAATGACACAAAATACCTATTGGATGCACAAGATTGGTATAAAACCCTAATTGGACAAGATTAAGTGTAGGGAGGACGAAAATGACCTAAATATTCATCCAATGACACAAAACACCTATTGGATGCACAAGATTGGTTAAAAACCCTAATTGGACAAGATTAAGTGTAGGGAGGACGAAAATGACCTAAATATTCATCCAATGACACAAAACACCTACTGGATGCACAAGATTGGTTAAAAACCCTAATTGGACAAGATTAAGTATAGGGAGGACGAAAATGACCTAAATATTCATCCAATGACACAAAACACCTATTGGATGCACAAGATTGGTTAAAAACCCTAATTGGACAAGATTAAGTGTAGGGAGGACGAAAATGACCTAAATGTTCATCCAATGACACAAAATAACTATTGGATGCACAAGATTGGTTAAAAACCCTAATTGGACAAGATTTAGCTTAGGGAGGAAGAAAATGACCTAATTGTTCATCCAATGACACAAAAACACCTATCGGATGCAGAAGATTGGTTAGAAATCCTAATTGGACAAGATTAAGTGTAGGGAGGACGAAAATGACCTAAATGTTGATCCAATGACACAAAACACCTATTGGATGCACAAGATTGGTTAAAACCCCAAATTGGATAAGAATTAGCCTAGGGAGGACGAAAATGACCTAATTGTTCATCCAATGACACAAAAACAGCAATTGGATGTACAAGATTGGTTAGAAACCCTAATTGGACAAGATAAAGTGTAGGGAGAGCGAAAATGACCTAAATGTTCATCCAATGACACAAAATACCTATTGGATGCACAAGATTGGTATAAAACCCTAATTGGATAAGAATTAGCCTAGGGAGGACGAAAATGACCTAATTGTTCATCCAATGACACAAAAACAGCAATTGGATGTACAAGATTGGTTTGCAACCCTAATTGGACAAGATAAAGTGTAGGGAGAGCGAAAACGACCTAAATGTTCATCCAATGACACAAAATACCTATTGGATGCACAAGATTGGTATAAAACCCTAATTGGACAAGATTAAGTGTAGGGAGGACGAAAATGACCTAAATATTCATCCAATGACACAAAACACCTATTGGATGCACAAGATTGGTTAAAAACCCTAATTGGACAAGATTAAGTGTAGGGAGGACGAAAATGACCTAAATATTCATCCAATGACACAAAACACCTATTGGATGCACAAGATTGGTTAAAAACACTAATTGGACAAGATTAAGTGTAGGGAGGACGAAAATGACCTAAATGTTCATCCAATGACACAAAACACCTATTGGATGCACAAGATTGGTTAAAAACCCTAATTGGACAAGAATTATCCTAGGGAGGACGAAAATGATCTAATTGTTCATCCAATTACACTAAAACACGAATTGGATACACAAGATTGGTTAAAAACCCTAATTAGACAAGGTTAAGTGTAGGGATGATGAAAATGACCTAAATATTCATCCAATGACACAAAACACCTATTGGATGCACAAGATTGGTTAAAAACCCTAATTGGACAAGATTAAGTGTAGGGAGGACGAAAATGACCTAAATGTTCATCCAATGACACAAAACACCTATTGGATGCACAAGATTGGTTAAAAACCCTAATTGGACAAGAATTATCCTAGGGAGGACGAAAATGACCTAATTGTTCATCCAATGACACAAACACACCTATTGGATGCACAAGATTGGTTAGAAACCCTAATTGGACAAGGTTAAGTTTAGGGAGGACGAAAATGACGTAAATATTCATCTAATGATACAAAACACCTATTGGATGTACAAGATTGGTTAGAAACCCTAATTGGAGAAGATAAAGTGTAGGGAGGACGAAAATGACCTAAATGTTCATCCAATGACACAAAACACTTATTGGATGCACAAGATTGGTTAAAAACCCTAATTAGACAAGATTAAGTGTAGGGATGACGAAAATGACCTAAATATTCGTCCAATGATACATAACACCTATTGGATGCACAAGATTGGTTAAAAACCCTAATTGGACAAGATAAAGTGTAGGGAGGACGAAAATGACCTAAATGTTCATCCAATGACACAAAACACTTATTGGATGCACAAGATTGGTTAAAAACCCTAATTAGACAAGATTGCACAAGATTGGTTAAAAACCCTAATTAGACAGGATTAAGTGTAGGGATGACGAAAATGACCTAAATATTCATCCAATGACACAAAACACCTATTGGATGCACAAGATTGGTTAAAAACCCTAATTGGACAAGATTAAGTGTAGGGAGGACGAAAATGACCTAAATGTTCATCCAATGACACAAAACACCTATTGGATGCACAAGATTGGTTAAAAACCCTAATTGGACAAGAATTATCATAGGGAGGACGAAAATGACCTAATTGTTCATCCAATGTCACAAAAACACCAATTGGATGCACAAGATTGGTTAGAAACCCTAATTGAACAAGATTAAGTGTAGGGAGGACGAAAATGACCTAAATGTTCATCCAATGACACAAAACACCTATTGGATGCACAAGATTGGTTAAAAACCCTAATTGGACAAGATTAAGTATAGGGAGGACGAAAATGACCTAAATATTCATCCAATGACACAAAACACCTATTGGATGCACAAGATTGGTTAAAAACCCTAATTGGACAAGATTAAGTGTAGGGAGGACGAAAATGACCTAAATGTTCATCCAATGACACAAAATAACTATTGGATGCACAAGATTGGTTAAAAACCCTAATTGGACAAGATTTAGCTTAGGGAGGAAGAAAATGACCTAATTGTTCATCCAATGACACAAAAACACCTATCGGATGCAGAAGATTGGTTAGAAATCCTAATTGGACAAGATTAAGTGTAGGGAGGACGAAAATGACCTAAATGTTGATCCAATGACACAAAACACCTATTGGATGCACAAGATTGGTTAAAAACCCTAATTGGGAAAGAATTAGCCTAGGGAGGACGAAAATGACCAAAGTGTTCAACCAATGACACAAAAACACCTATTGGATGCACAAGATTGGTTAAACACCCTAATTGGACAAGATTTAGCTTAGGGAGGAAGAAAATGACCTAATTGTTCATCCAATGACACAAAAACACCTATCGGATGCAGAAGATTGGTTAGAAATCCTAATTGGACAAGATTAAGTGTAGGGAGGACGAAAATGACCTAAATGTTGATCCCATGACACAAAACACCTATTGGATACACAAGATTGGTTAAAAACCCAAATTGGATAAGAATTAGCCTAGGGAGGACGAAAATGACCTAATTGTTCATCCAACGACACAAAATACCTATTGGATGCACAAGATTGGTTAAAAACCCTAATTGGACAAGATTAAGTGTAGGGAGGATGAAAATGACGTAAATGTTCATCCAATGACAAAATCCTATTGGATGAACAAGATTGGTTAAAAACCCTAATTGGACAAGATTAAGTGTAGGGAGGACGAAAATGACCTAAATATTCATCCAATGACACAAAAAACCTATTGGATGCACAAGATTGGTTAAAAACCCTAATTGGACAAGATTAAGTGTAGGGAGGACGAAAATGACCTAAATGTTCATCCAATGACACAAAACACCTATTGGATGCACAAGATTGGTTAAAAACCCTAATTGGACAAGATTTAGCTTAGGGAGGAAGAAAATGACCTAATTGTTCATCCAATGACACAAAAACACCTATCGGATGCAGAAGATTGGTTAGAAACCCTTATTGGACAAGATTAAGTGTAGGGAGGACGAAAATGACCTAAATGTTGATCCAATGACACAAAACACCTATTGGATGCACAAGATTGGTTAAAAACCCTAATTGGATAAGAATTAGCCTAGGGAGGACGAAAATGACCTAATTGTTCATCCAATGACATAAAAACAGCAATTGGATGTACAAGATTGGTTTGCAACCCTAATTGGACAAGATAAAGTGTAGGGAGAGCGAAAATGACCTAAATGTTCATCCAATGACACAAAATACCTATTGGATGCACAAGATTGGTATAAAACCCTAATTGGACAAGATTAAGTGTAGGGAGGACGAAAATGACCTAAATATTCATCCAATGACACAAAACACCTATTGGATGCACAAGATTGGTTAAAAACCCTAATTGGACAAGATTAAGTGTAGGGAGGACGAAAATGACCTAAATATTCTTCCAATGACACAAAACACCTACTGGATGCACAAGATTGGTTAAAAACCCTAATTGGACAAGATTAAGTGTAGGGAGGACGAAAATGACCTAAATATTCATCCAATGACACAAAACACCTATTGGATGCACAAGATTGGTTAAAAACCCTAATTGGACAAGATTAAGTGTAGGGAGCACGAAAATGACCTAAATATTCATCCAATGACACAAAACACCTATTGGATGCACAAGATTGGTTAAAAACCCTAATTGGACAAGATTAAGTGTAGGGAGAACGAAAATGACCTAAATGTTCATCCAATGACACAAAACACCTATTGGGTGCACAAGATTGGTCAGAAACCCTAATTGGACAAGATTTAGTGTAGGGAGGTCGAGAATGACATAAAGTTTATCAAATGACACAAACACACCTATTGGATGCACAAGATTGGTTAGAAACCCTAATTGGACAAGATTAAGTGTAGGGAGGTCGAGAATGACATAAAGTTCATCCAATGACACAAACACACCTATTGGATGCACAAGATTGGTTAGAAACCCTAATTGGACAAGCATAAGACTAGGGAGGATGAAACTAACCTAAATGTTCATCCAATGACACAAAAACACCTAATGGATGCACAAGATTGGTTAGAAACCATAATTGGACAAGATTAAGTTTAGGGACGACGAAAATGATCTAATTGTTCATCCAATGACACAAAACACCTATTGGATGCACAAGATTGGTTAAAAACCCTAATTGGACAAGATTAAGTGTAGGGAGGACGAAAATGACCTAAATATTCATCCAATGACACAAAACACCTATTGGATGCACAAGATTGGTTAAAAACCCTAATTGGACAAGATTAAGTGTAGGGAGGACGAAAATGACCTAAATCTTCATCCAATGACACAAAACACCTATTGGATGCACAAGATTGGTTAAAAACCCTAATTGGACAAGATTAAGTGTAGGGAGGACGAAAATGACCTAAATATTCATCCAATGACACAAAACACCTATTGGATGCACAAGATTGGTTAAAAACCCTAATTGGACAAGATTAAGTGTAGGGAGGACGAAAATGACCTAAATATTCATCCAATGACACAAAACATCTATTGGATGCACAAGATTGGTTAAAAACCCTAATTGGACAAGATTAAGTGTAGGGAGGACGAAAATGACCTAAATGTTCATCCAATGACACAAAACACCTATTGGATGCACAAGATTGGTTAAAAACCCTAATTCGACAAGAATTAGCCTACGGAAGACGAAAATGACCTAATTGTTCATCCAATGACACAAACACACCTATTGGATGCACAAGATTGGTTAAAAACCCTAATTGGATAAGAATTAGCCTAGGGAGGACGAAAATGACCTAAATGTTCATCCAATGACACAAAACACCTATTGGATGCACAAGATTGGTTAAAAACCCTAATTGGACAAGATTAAGTGTAGGGAGGACGAAAATGACGTAAATGTTCATCCAATGACAAAATCCTATTGGATGAACAAGATTGGTTAAAAACCCTAATTGGACAAGATTAAGTGTAGGGAGGACGAAAATGACCTAAATATTCATCCAATGACACAAAACACCTATTGGATGCACAAGATTGGTTAAAAACCCTAATTGGACAAGATTAAGTGTAGGGAGGACGAAAATGACCTAAATGTTCATCCAATGACACAAAACACCTATTGGATGCACAAGATTGGTTAAAAACCCTAATTGGACAAGATTTAGCTTAGGGAGGAAGAAAATGACCTAATTGTTCATCCAACGACACAAAAACACCTATCGGATGCAGAAGATTGGTTAGAAACCCTAATTGGACAAGATTAAGTGTAGGGAGGACGAAAATGACCTAAATGTTGATCCAATGACACAAAACACCTATTGGATGCACAAGATTGGTTAAAAACCCTAATTGGATAAGAATTAGCCTAGGGAGGACGAAAATGACCTAATTGTTCATCCAATGACACAAAAACAGCAATTGGATGTACAAGATTGGTTTGCAACCCTAATTGGACAAGATAAAGTGTAGGGAGAGCGAAAATGACCTAAATGTTCATCCAATGACACAAAATACCTATTGGATGCACAAGATTGGTATAAAACCCTAATTGGACAAGATTAAGTGTAGGGAGGACGAAAATGACCTAAATATTCATCCAATGACACAAAACACCTACTGGATGCACAAGATTGGTTAAAAACCCTAATTGGACAAGATTAAGTGTAGGGAGGACGAAAATGACCTAAATATTCATCCACTGACACAAAACACCTATTGGATGCACAAGATTGGTTAAAAACCCTAATTGGACAAGATTAAGTGTAGGGAGGACGAAAATGACCTAAATGTTCATCCAATGACACAAAATAACTATTGGATGCACAAGATTGGTTAAAAACCCTAATTGGATAAGAATTAGCCTAGGGAGGACGAAAATGTCCTAAATCTTCATCCAATGACACAAAACACCTATTGGATGCACAAGATTGGTTAAAAACCCTAATTGGACAAGATTTAGCTTAGGGAGGAAGAAAATGACCTAATTGTTCATCCAATGACACAAAAACACCTATCGGATGCAGAAGATTGGTTAGAAATCCTAATTGCACAAGATTAAGTGTAGGGAGGACGAAAATGACCTAAATGTTGATCCAATGACACAAAACACCTATTGGATGCACAAGATTGGTTAAAAACCCAAATTGGATAAGAATTAGCCTAGGGAGGACGAAAATGACCTAATTGTTCATCCAATGACACAAAAACAGCAATTGGATGTTCAAGATTGGTTAGAAACCCTAATTGGACAAGATAAAGTGTAGGGAGAGCGAAAATGACCTAAATGTTCATCCAATGATACAAAATACCTATTGGATGCACAAGATTGGTTAAAAACCCTAATTGGACAAGATTAAGTGTAGGGAGGACGAAAATGACGTAAATGTTCATCCAATGACAAAATCCTATTGGATGCACAAGATTGGTTAAAAACCCTAATTGGACAAGATTAAGTGTAGGGAGGACGAAAATGACCTAAATGTTCATCCAATGACACAAAACACCTATTGGATGCACAAGATTGGTTAAAAACCCTAATTGGATAAGAATTAGCCTAGGGAGGACGAAAATGACCTAATTGTTCATCCAATGACACAAAAACAGCAATTGGATGTACAAGATTGGTTTGCAACCCTAATTGGACAAGATAAAGTGTAGGGAGAGCGAAAATGACCTAAATGTTCATCCAATGACACAAAACACCTATTGGATGCACAAGATTGGTATAAAACCCTAATTGGACAAGATTAAGTGTAGGGAGGACGAAAATGACCTAAATATTCATCCAATGACACAAAACACCTATTGGATGCACAAGATTGGTTAAAAACCCTAATTGGACAAGATTAAGTGTAGGGAGGACGAAAATGACCTAAATATTCATCCAATGACACAAAACACCTATTGGATGCACAAGATTGGTTAAAAACCCAAATTGGACAAGATTAAGTGTAGGGAGGACGAAAATGACCTAAATATTCATCCAATGACACAAAACACCTATTGGATGCACAAGATTGGTTAAAAACCCTAATTGGACAAGATTAAGTGTAGGGAGGACGAAAATGACCTAAATGTTCATCCAATGACACAAAATACCTATTGGATGCACAAGATTGGTTAAAAACCCTAATTGGATAAGAATTAGCCTAGGGAGGACGAAAATGTCATAAATCTTCATCCCATGACACAAAACACCTATTGGATGCACAAGATTGGTTAAAAACCCTAAATGGACAAGATTAAGTGTAGGGAGGACGAAAATGACCTAAATATTCATCCAATGACACAAAACACTTATTGGATGCACAAGATTGGTTAAAAACCCTAATTGGACAAGATTAAGTGTAGGGAGGACGAAAATGACCTAAATATTCATCCAATGACACAAAACACCTATTGGATGCACAAGATTGGTTAAAAACCCTAATTGGACAAGATTAAGTGTAGGGAGGACGAAAATGACCTAAATGTTCATCCAATGACACAAAATAACTATTGGATGCACAAGATTGGTATAAAACCCTAATTGGACAAGATTAAGTGTAGGGAGGACGAAAATGACCTAAATATTCATCCAATGACACAAAACACCTATTGGATGCACAAGATTGGTTAAAAACCCTAATTGGACAAGATTAAGTGTAGGGAGGACGAAAATGACCTAAATATTCATCCAATGACACAAAACACCTACTGGATGCACAAGATTGGTTAAAAACCCTAATTGGA
>JBBPBS010000472.1:0-11527 GCA_037974835.1 Cicer judaicum | reverse complement strand
GACAAGATTAAGTGTAGGGAGGACGAAAATGACCTAAATGTTCATCCAATGACACAAAATAACTATTGGATGCACAAGATTGGTTAAAAACCCTAATTGGATAAGAATTAGCCTAGGGAGGACGAAAATGTCCTAAATCTTCATCCAATGACACAAAACACCTATTGGATGCACAAGATTGGTTAAAAACCCTAATTGGACAAGATTTAGCTTAGGGAGGAAGAAAATGACCTAATTGTTCATCCAATGACACAAAAACACCTATCGGATGCAGAAGATTGGTTAGAAATCCTAATTGGACAAGATTAAGTGTAGGGAGGACGAAAATGACCTAAATGTTGATCCAATGACACAAAACACCTATTGCATGCACAAGATTGGTTAAAAACCCAAATTGGATAAGAATTAACCTAGGGAGGACGAAAATGACCTAATTGTTCATCCAATGACACAAAAACAGCAATTGGATGTACAAGATTGGTTAGAAACCCTAATTGGACAAGATAAAGTGTAGGGAGAGCGAAAATGACCTAAATGTTCATCCAATGATACAAAATACCTATTGGATGCACAAGATTGGTTAAAAACCCTAATTGGACAAGATTAAGTGTAGGGAGGACGAAAATGACGTAAATGTTCATCCAATGACAAAATCCTATTGGATGCACAAGATTGGTTAAAAACCCTAATTGGACAAGATTAAGTGTAGGGAGGACGAAAATGACCTAAATATTCATCCAATGACACAAAACACCTATTGGATGCACAAGATTGGTTAAAAACCCTAATTGGACTAGATTAAGTGTAGGGATGACGAAAATTACCTAAATGTTCATCCAATGACACAAAACACGTATTGGATGCACAAGATTGGTTAAAAACCCTAATTGGGAAAGAATTAGCCTAGGGAGGACGAAAATGACCAAAGTGTTCAACCAATGACACAAAAACACCTATTGGATGCACAAGATTGGTTAAAAACCCTAATTGGACAAGATTAAGTGTAGGGAGGACGAAAATGACGTAAATGTTCATCCAATGACAAAATCCTATTGGATGCACAAGATTGGTTAAAAACCCTAATTGGACAAGATTAAGTGTAGGGAGGACGAAAATGACCTAAATATTCATCCAATGACACAAAACACCTATTGGATGCACAAGATTGGTTAAAAACCCTAATTGGACTAGATTAAGTGTAGGGATGACGAAAATGACCTAAATGTTCATCCAATGACACAAAACACGTATTGGATGCACAAGATTGGTTAAAAACCCTAATTGGGAAAGAATTAGCCTAGGGAGGACAAAAATGACCCAAGTGTTCAACCAATGACACAAAAACACCTATTGGATGCACAAGATTGGTTAAACACCCTAATTGGACAAGATTTATCTTAGGGAGGAAGAAAATGACCTAATTGTTCATCCAATGACACAAAAACACCTATCGGATGCAGAAGATTGGGTAGAAATCCTAATTGGACAAGATTAAGTGTAGGGAGGACGAAAATGACCTAAATGTTGATCCAATGACACAAAACACCTATTGGATGCACAAGATTGGTTAAAAACCCAAATTGGATAAGAATTAGCCTAGGGAGGACGAAAATGACCTAATTGTTCATCCAATGACACAAAATACCTATTGGATGCACAAGATTGGTTAAAAACCCTAATTGGACAAGATTAAGTGTAGGGAGGACGAAAATGACGTAAATGTTCATCCAATGACAAAATCCTATTGGATGAACAAGATTGGTTAAAAACCCTAATTGGATAAGATTAAGTGTAGGGAAGACGAAAAAGACCTAAATATTCATCCAATGACACAAAACACCTATTGGATGCACAAGATTGGTTAAAAACCCTAATAGGACAAGATTAAGTGTAGGGAGGACGAAAATGACCTAAATGTTCATCCAATGACACAAAACACCTATTGGATGCACAAGAGTGGTTAAAAACCCTAATTGGACAAGATTTAGCTTAGGGAGGAAGAAAATGACCTAATTGTTCATCCAATGACACAAAAACACCTATCGGATGCAGAAGATTGGTTAGAAACCCTAATTGGACAAGATTTATCTTAGGGAGGAAGAAAATGACCTAATTGTTCATCCAATGACACAAAAACACCTATCGGATGCAGAAGATTGGGTAGAAATCCTAATTGGACAAGATTAAGTGTAGGGAGGACGAAAATGACCTAAATGTTGATCCAATGACACAAAACACCTATTGGATGCACAAGATTGGTTAAAAACCCAAATTGGATAAGAATTAGCCTAGGGAGGACGAAAATGACCTAATTGTTCATCCAATGACACAAAATACCTATTGGATGCACAAGATTGGTTAAAAACCCTAATTGGACAAGATTAAGTGTAGGGAGGACGAAAATGACGTAAATGTTCATCCAATGACAAAATCCTATTGGATGAACAAGATTGGTTAAAAACCCTAATTGGATAAGATTAAGTGTAGGGAAGACGAAAAAGACCTAAATATTCATCCAATGACACAAAACACCTATTGGATGCACAAGATTGGTTAAAAACCCTAATTGGACAAGATTAAGTGTAGGGAGGACGAAAATGACCTAAATGTTCATCCAATGACACAAAACACCTATTGGATGCACAAGAGTGGTTAAAAACCCTAATTGGACAAGATTTAGCTTAGGGAGGAAGAAAATGACCTAATTGTTCATCCAATGACACAAAAACACCTATCGGATGCAGAAGATTGGTTAGAAACCCTAATTGGACAAGATTAAGTGTAGGGAGGACGAAAATGACCTAAATGTTGATCCAATGACACAAAACACCTATTGGATGCACAAGATTGGTTAAAAACCCTAATTGGATAAGAATTAGCCTAGGGAGGACGAAAATGACCTAATTGTTCATCCAATGACACAAAAACAGCAATTGGATGTACAAGATTGGTTTGCAACCCTAATTGGACAAGATAAAGTGTAGGGAGAGCGAAAATGACCTAAATGTTCATCAAATGACACAAAATACCTATTGGATGCACAAGATTGGTATAAAACCCTAATTGGACAAAATTAAGTGTAGGGAGGACGAAAATGACCTAAATATTCATCCAATGACACAAAACACCTATTGGATGCACAAGATTGGTTAAAAACCCTAATTGGACAAGATTAAGTGTAGGGAGGACGAAAATGACCTAAATATTCATCCAATGACACAAAACACCTACTGGATGCACAAGATTTGGTTAAAAACCCTAATTGGACAAGATTAAGTGTAGGGAGGACGAAAATGACCTAAATATTCTTCCAATGACACAAAACAACTATTGGATGCACAAGATTTGTTAAAAACCCTAATTGGACAAGATTAAGTGTAGGGAGGACGAAAATGACCTAAATGTTCATCCAATGACACAAAATAACTATTGGATGCACAAGATTGGTTAAAAACCCTAATTGGATAAGAATTAGCCTAGGGAGGACGAAAATGTCCTAAATCTTCATCCAATCACACAAAACACCTATTGGATGCACAAGATTGGTTAAAAACCCTAATTGGACAAGATTTAGCTTAGGGAGGAAGAAAATGACCTAATTGTTCATCCAATGACACAAAAACACCTATCGGATGCAGAAGATTGGTTAGAAATCCTAATTGGACAAGATTAAGTGTAGGGAGGACGAAAATGACCTAAATGTTGATCCAATGACACAAAACACCTATTGCATGCACAAGATTGGTTAAAAACCCAAATTGGATAAGAATTAGCCTAGGGAGGACGAAAATGACCTAATTGTTCATCCAATGACACAAAAACAGCAATTGGATGTACAAGATTGGTTAGAAACCCTAATTGGACAAGATAAAGTGTAGGGAGAGCGAAAATGACCTAAATGTTCATCCAATGATACAAAATACCTATTGGATGCACAAGATTGGTTAAAAACCCTAATTGGACAAGATTAAGTGTAGGGAGGACGAAAATGACGTAAATGTTCATCCAATGACAAAATCCTATTGGATGCACAAGATTGGTTAAAAACCCTAATTTGACAAGATTAAGTGTAGGGAGGACGAAAATGACCTAAATATTCATCCAATGACACAAAACACCTATTGGATGCACAAGATTGGTTAAAAACCCTAATTGGACTAGATTAAGTGTAGGGATGACGAAAATGACCTAAATGTTCATCCAATGACACAAAACACGTATTGGATGCACAAGATTGGTTAAAAACCCTAATTGGGAAAGAATTAGCCTAGGCAGGACGAAAATGACCAAAGTGTTCAACCAATGACACAAAAACACCTATTGGATGCACAAGATTGGTTAAACACCCTAATTGGACAAGATTTAGCTTAGGGAGGAAGAAAATGACCTAATTGTTCATCCAATGACACAAAAACACCTATCGGATGCAGAAGATTGGTTAGAAATCCTAATTGGACAAGATTAAGTGTAGGGAGGACGAAAATGACCTAAATGTTGATCCAATGACACAAAACACCTATTGGATGCACAAGATTGGTTAAAAACCCTAATTGGGAAAGAATTAGCCTAGGGAGGACGAAAATGACCAAAGTGTTCAACCAATGACACAAAAACACCTATTGGATGCACAAGATTGGTTAAACACCCTAATTGGACAAGATTTAGCTTAGGGAGGAAGAAAATGACCTAATTGTTCATCCAATGACACAAAAACACCTATCGGATGCAGAAGATTGGTTAGAAATCCTAATTGGACAAGATTAAGTGTAGGGAGGACGAAAATGACCTAAATGTTGATCCCATGACACAAAACACCTATTGGATACACAAGATTGGTTAAAAACCCAAATTGGATAAGAATTAGCCTAGGGAGGACGAAAATGACCTAATTGTTCATCCAACGACACAAAATACCTATTGGATGCACAAGATTGGTTAAAAACCCTAATTGGACAAGATTAAGTGTAGGGAGGATGAAAATGACGTAAATGTTCATCCAATGACAAAATCCTATTGGATGAACAAGATTGGTTAAAAACCCTAATTGGACAAGATTAAGTGTAGGGAGGACGAAAATGACCTAAATATTCATCCAATGACACAAAAAACCTATTGGATGCACAAGATTGGTTAAAAACCCTAATTGGACAAGATTAAGTGTAGGGAGGACGAAAATGACCTAAATGTTCATCCAATGACACAAAACACCTATTGGATGCACAAGATTGGTTAAAAACCCTAATTGGACAAGATTTAGCTTAGGGAGGAAGAAAATGACCTAATTGTTCATCCAATGACACAAAAACACCTATCGGATGCAGAAGATTGGTTAGAAACCCTTATTGGACAAGATTAAGTGTAGGGAGGACGAAAATGACCTAAATGTTGATCCAATGACACAAAACACCTATTGGATGCACAAGATTGGTTAAAAACCCTAATTGGATAAGAATTAGCCTAGGGAGGACGAAAATGACCTAATTGTTCATCCAATGACATAAAAACAGCAATTGGATGTACAAGATTGGTTTGCAACCCTAATTGGACAAGATAAAGTGTAGGGAGAGCGAAAATGACCTAAATGTTCATCCAATGACACAAAATACCTATTGGATGCACAAGATTGGTATAAAACCCTAATTGGACAAGATTAAGTGTAGGGAGGACGAAAATGACCTAAATATTCATCCAATGACACAAAACACCTATTGGATGCACAAGATTGGTTAAAAACCCTAATTGGACAAGATTAAGTGTAGGGAGGACGAAAATGACCTAAATATTCTTCCAATGACACAAAACACCTACTGGATGCACAAGATTGGTTAAAAACCCTAATTGGACAAGATTAAGTGTAGGGAGGACGAAAATGACCTAAATATTCATCCAATGACACAAAACACCTATTGGATGCACAAGATTGGTTAAAAACCCTAATTGGACAAGATTAAGTGTTGGGAGGACGGAAATGACCTAAATGTTCATCCAACGACACAAACACAACTATTGGATGCACAAGATTGGTTAAAAACCCTAATTGGATAAGAATTAGCCTAGGGAGGACGAAAAAGACCTAAGTGTTAATCCAATGACACAAAACTCCTATTGGATGCACAAGATTGGTTAAAAACCCTAATTGGACAAGATAAAGTGTAGGGAGGACGAAAATGACCTAAATATTCATCCAATGACACAAAACACCTATTGGATGCACAAGATTGGTTAAAAACCCTAATTGGACAAGATTAAGTGTAGGGAGGACGAAAATGACCTAAATGTTCATCCAATGACACAAAACACCTATTGGATGCACAAGATTGGTTAAAAACCCTAATTGGACAAGCATTATCATAGGGAGGACGAAAATGACCTAATTGTTCATCCAATGACACAAAAACACCAATTGGATGCAGAAGAATTGTTAGAAACCCTAATTGGACAAGATAAAGTGTAGGGAGGACGAAAATGACCTAAATGTTCATCCAATGACACAAAACACTTATTGGATGCACAAGATTGGTTAAAAACCCTAATTAGACAAGATTAAGTGTAGGGATGACGAAAATGACCTAAATATTCATCCAATGACACAAAACACCTATTGGATGCACAAGATTGGTTAAAAACCCTAATTGGACAAGATTAAGTGTAGGGAGGACGAAAATGACCTAAATGTTCATCCAATGACACAAAACACCTATTGGATGCACAAGATTGGTTAAAAACCCTAATTAGACAAGAATTATCCTAGGGAGAACGAAAATGACCTAATTGTTCATCCAATGACACAAACACACCTATTGGATGCACAAGATTGGTTAGAAACCCTAATTGGACAAGGTTAAGTTTAGGGAGGACGAAAATGACGTAAATATTCGTCCAATGATACAAAACACCTATTGGATACACAAGATTGGTTAAAAACCCTAATTCGACAAGAATTAGCCTAGGGAAGACGAAAATGACCTAATTGTTCATCCAATGACAGAAAAACACCAATTGGATGCACAAGATTGGTTAAAAACCCTTATTGGATAAGAATTAGCCTAGGGAGGACGAAAATGACCTAAATGTTCATCCAATGACACAAAACACCTATTGGATGCACAAGATTGGTTAAAAACCCTAATTGGACAAGATTAAGTGTAGGGAGGACGAAAATGACGTAAATGTTCATCCAATGACAAAATCCTATTGGATGAACAAGATTGGTTAAAAACCCTAATTGGACAAGATTAAGTGTAGGGAGGACGAAAATGACCTAAATATTCATCCAATGACACAAAACACCTATTGGATGCACAAGATTGGTTAAAAACCCTAATTGGACAAGATTAAGTGTAGGGAGGACGAAAATGACCTAAATGTTCATCCAATGACACAAAACACCTATTGGATGCACAAGATTGGTTAAAAACCCTAATTGGACAAGATTTAGCTTAGGGAGGAAGAAAATGACCTAATTGTTCATCCAACGACACAAAAACACCTATCGGATGCAGAAGATTGGTTAGAAACCCTAATTGGACAAGATTAAGTGTAGGGAGGACGAAAATGACCTAAATGTTGATCCAATGACACAAAACACCTATTGGATGCACAAGATTGGTTAAAAACCCTAATTGGATAAGAATTAGCCTAGGGAGGACGAAAATGACCTAATTGTTCATCCAATGACACAAAAACAGCAATTGGATGTACAAGATTGGTTTGCAACCCTAATTGGACAAGATAAAGTGTAGGGAGAGCGAAAATGACCTAAATGTTCATCCAATGACACAAAATACCTATTGGATGCACAAGATTGGTATAAAACCCTAATTGGACAAGATTAAGTGTAGGGAGGACGAAAATGACCTAAATATTCATCCAATGACACAAAACACCTACTGGATGCACAAGATTGGTTAAAAACCCTAATTGGACAAGATTAAGTGTAGGGAGGACGAAAATGACCTAAATATTCATCCAATGACACAAAACACCAATTGGATGCCCAAGATTGGTTAAAAACCCTAATTGGACAAGATTAAGTGTAGGGAGGACGAAAATGACCTAAATGTTCATCCAATGACACAAAATAACTATTGGATGCACAAGATTGGTTAAAAACCCTAATTGGATAAGAATTAGCCTAGGGAGGACGAAAATGTCCTAAATCTTCATCCAATGACACAAAACACCTATTGGATGCACAAGATTGGTTAAAAACCCTAATTGGACAAGATTTAGCTTAGGGAGGAAGAAAATGACCTAATTGTTCATCCAATGACACAAAAACACCTATCGGATGCAGAAGATTGGTTAGAAATCCTAATTGGACAAGATTAAGTGTAGGGAGGACGAAAATGACCTAAATGTTGATCCAATGACACAAAACACCTATTGGATGCACAAGATTGGTTAAAAACCCAAATTGGATAAGAATTAGCCTAGGGAGGACGAAAATGACCTAATTGTTCATCCAATGACACAAAATCAGCAATTGGATGTACAAGATTGGTTAGAAACCCTAATTGGACAAGATAAAGTGTAGGGAGAGCGAAAATGACGTAAATGTTCATCCAATGATACAAAATACCTATTGGATGCACAAGATTGGTTAAAAACCCTAATTGGACAAGAATAAGTGTAGGGAGGACGAAAATGACGTAAATGTTCATCCAATGACAAAATCCTATTGGATGCACAAGATTGGTTAAAAACCCTAATTGGACAAGATTAAGTGTAGGGAGGACGAAAATGACCTAAATATTCATCCAATGACACAAAACACCTATTGGATGCACAAGATTGGTTAAAAACCCTAATTGGACTAGATTAAGTGTAGGGATGACGAAAATTACCTAAATGTTCATCCAATGACACAAAACACGTATTGGATGCACAAGATTGGTTAAAAACCCTAATTGGGAAAGAATTAGCCTAGGGAGGACGAAAATGACCTAATTGTTCATCCAATGACACAAAAACACCTATCGGATGCAGAAGATTGGTTAGAAACCCTAATTGGACAAGATTAAGTGTAGGGAGGACGAAAAAGACCTAAATGTTGATCCAATGACACAAAACACCTATCGGATGCACAAGATTGGTTAAAAACCCTAATTGGATAAGAATTATCCTAGGGAGGACGAAAATGACCTAATTGTTCATCCAATGACACAAAAACAGCAATTGGATGTACAAGATTGGTTAGCAACCCTAATTGGACAAGATAAAGTGTAGGGAGAGCGAAAATGACCGAAATGTTCATCCAATAACACAAAATACCTATTGGATGCACAAGATTGGTTAAAAACCCTAATTGGACAAGATTAAGTGTAGGGAGGACGAAAATGACCTAAATATTCATCCAATGACACAAAACACCTATTGGATGCACAAGATTGGTTAAAAACCCTTATTGGACAAGATTAAGTGTAGGGAGGACGAAAATGACCTAAATATTCATCCAATGACACAAAACACCTATTGGATGCACAAGATTGGTTAAAAAACAATTGGACAAGATTTAGCTTAGGGAGGAAGAAAATGACCTAATTGTTCATCCAATGACACAAAAACACCTATCGGATGCAGAAGATTGGTTAGAAACCCTAATTGGACAAGATTAAGTGTAGGGAGGACGAAAATGACATAAATGTTGATCCAATGACACAAAACACCTATTGGATGCACAAGATTGGTTAAAAACCCTAATTGGATAAGAATTAGCCTAGGGAGGACGAAAATGACCTAATTGTTCATCCAATGACACAAAAACAGCAATTGGATGTACAAGATTGGTTTGTAACCCTAATTGGACAAGATAAAGTGTAGGGAGAGCGAAAATGACCTAAATGTTCATCCAATGACACAAAATACCTATTGGATGCACAAGATTGGTTAAAAACCCTAGTTGGACAAGATTAAGTGTAGGGAGGACGAAAATGACCTAAATGTTCATCCAATGACACAAAATACCTATTGGATGCACAAGATTGGTTAAAAACCCTAATTGGATAAGAATTAGCCTAGGGAGGACGAAAATGTCCTAAATCTTCATCCAATGACACAAAACACCTATTGGATGCACAAGATTGGTTAAAAACCCTAATTGGACAAGATTTAGCTTAGGGAGGAAGAAAATGACCTAATTGTTCATCCAATGACACAAAAACACCTATCGGATGCAGAAGATAGGTTAGAAATCCTAATTGGACAAGATTAAGTGTAGGGAGGACGAAAATGACCTAAATGTTGATCCAATGACACAAAACACCTATTGGATGCACAAGATTTGTTAAAAACCCAAATTGGATAAGAATTAGCCTAGGGAGGACGAAAATGACCTAATTGTTCATCCAATAACACAAAAACAGCAATTGGATGTACAAGATTGGTTAGAAACCCTAATTGGACAAGATAAAGTGTAGGGATAGCGAAAATGACCTAAATGTTCATCCAATGATACAAAATACCTATTGGATGCACAAGATTGGTTAAAAACCCTAATTGGACAAGATTAAGTGTAGGGAGGACGAAAATGACGTAAATGTTCATCCAATGACAAAATCCTATTGGATGCACAAGATTAGTTAAAAACCCTAATTGGACAAGATTAAGTAGGGAGGATGAAAATGACCTAAATATTCATCCATTGACACAAAACACCTATTGGATGAACAAGATTGGTTAAAAACCCTAATTGGACTAGATTAAGTGTAGGGATGACGAAAATGACCTAAATGTTCATCCAATGACACAAAACACGTATGGGATGCACAAGATTGGTTAAAAACCCTAATTGGGAAAGAATTAGCCTAGGGAGGACGAAAATGACCAAAGTGTTCAACCAATGACACAAAAACACCTATTGGATGCACAAGATTGGTTAAACACCCTAATTGGACAAGATTTAGCTTAGGGAGGAAGAAAATGACCTAATTGTTCATCCAATGACACAAAAACACCTATCGGATGCAGAAGATTGGTTAGAAATCCTAATTGGACAAGATTAAGTGTAGGGAGGACGAAAATGACCTAAATGTTGATCCAATGACACAAAACACCTATTGGATGCACAAGATTGGTTAAAAACCCAAATTGGATAAGAATTAGCCTAGGGAGGACGAAAATGACCTAATTGTTCATCCAATGACACAAAAACAGCAATTGGATGTACAAGATTGGTTAGAAACCCTAATTGGACAAGATAAAGTGTAGGGAGAGCGAAAATGACCTAATTGTTCATCCAATGACACAAAACACCTATTGGATGCACAACATTGGTTAAAAACCCTAATTGGACAAGATTAAGTGTAGGGAGGACGAAAATGACCTAAATATTCATCCAATGACACAAAACACCTATTGGATGCACAAGATTGGTTAAAAACCCTAATTGGACAAGATTAAGTGTAGGGAGGACGAAAATGACCTAAATGTTCATCCAATGACACAAAATACCTATTGGATGCACAAGATTGGTTAAAAACCCTAATTGGATAAGAATTAGCCTAGGGAGGACGAAAATGTCCTAAAT
>JBBPBS010000471.1:281956-302695 GCA_037974835.1 Cicer judaicum | reverse complement strand
AATTAGGTCATTTTCGTCCTCCCTAGGCTAATTCTTGTCCAATTAAGGTTGTTAACCAATCTTGTGCATCCAATAGGTGTTTTTGTGTCATGGGACGAACAATTAGGTCATTATCGTCCTCCCTAGGCTTATTCATGTCCTATTAGGGTTTTTAACCAATCTTGTGCATCCAATAGGTGTTTTTGTGTCATTGGATGAACAATTAGGTCATTTTCGTCCTCCCTAGGCTTATTCTTGTCCAATTATGGTTTTTAACTAACCTTGATCATCCAATAGATGTTTTTGTGTCATTGGATGAACATTTAGGTCATTTTCGTCCTCCTTACACTTAATCTTGTCCAATTAGGGTTTCTAACCAATCTTGCGCGTCCAATAGGTGTATCTATGTCATTGGATGAGCAATTAGGTCTTTTTCGTCCTCCTTAGGCTAATTCTTGTCCAATTAGGGTTGTTAACCAATCTTGTGCATCCAATAGGTGTTTTTGTGTCATGGGACGAACAATTAGGTCATTTTCGTCCTCCCTAGGCTTATTCATGTCCAATTAGGGTTTTTAACCAATCTTGTACATCCAATAGGTGTTTTTGTGTCATTGGATGAACAATTAGGTTATTTTCGTCCTCCCTAGGCTTATTCTTGTCCAATTAGGGTTTTTAACCAATCTTGTGCATCCAATAGGTGTTTTAGTGTCATTGGATGAACATTTAGGTCATTTTCGTCCTCCTTACACTTAATCTTGTCCAATTAGGGTTTCTAACCAATCTTGCGCGTCCAATAGGTGTATCTGTGTCATTGGATGAGCAATTAGGTCTTTTTCGTCCTCCTTAGGCTAATTCTTGTCCAATTAGGGTTGTTAACCAATCTTGTGCATCCAATAGGTGTTTTTGTGTCATGGGACGAACAATTAGGTCATTTTCGTCCTCCCTAGGCTTATTCATGTCCAATTAGGGTTTTTAACCAATCTTGTACATCCAATAGGTGTTTTTGTGTCATTGGATGAACAATTAGGTCATTTTCGTCCTCCCTAGGCTTATTCTTGTCCAATTAGGGTTTTTAACCAATCTTGTGCATCCAATAGGTGTTTTAGTGTCATTGGATGAACATTTAGGTCATTGTCGTCCTCCCTACACTTAATCTTGTCCAATTAGGGTTTCTAACCAATCTTGTGCATCCAATAGGTGTTTTTGTATCATTGGATGAACAATTAGGTCATTTTCGTCCTCTCTAGGTAATTGTTGTCCAATTAGCGTTTTTAACCAATCTTGTGCATCCAATAGGTGTTTTGTGTCATTTGATGAACATTTAGGTCATTTTCGTCCACCCTACACTTAATCTTGTCCAATTAGGGTTTTTAACACATCTTGTGCATCCAATAGGGTTTTTTTTTTGTCATTGGATGAACATTTAGGTCATTTTCGTCCTCCCTAGGCTAATTCTTGTCCAACTAGGGTTTTTAACCAATCTTGTCCATCCAATAGGTGTTTTGTGTCATTGGATGAACATTTTGGTCATTTTCGTCCTCCCTACACTTAATCTATTCCGATTAGGGTTTTTAACCAATCTTGTGTATCCAATAGTTGTGTTTGTGTCATTGGGGGAACAATTAGGTCATTTTTGACCTCCCTAGGCTTATTCTTGTTCAATTAGAGTTTCTAAGCAATCTTGTGCATCCAATAGGTGTATTTGTGTCATTGGTTGAACAATTAGGTCGTTTTCGTCCTCCCTAGGCTTATTCTTGTCCAATTAGGGTTTTTAACTAATCTTGTGCATCCAATAGGTGTTTTTGTGTCATTGGATGAACAATTAGGTCATTTTCGTCCTCCCTAGGCTTATTCTTGTCCAATTAGGGTTTTTAACCAATCTTGTGCATCCAATAGGTGTTTTAGTGTCATTGGATGAACATTTAGGTCATTGTCGTCCTCCCTACACTTAATCTTGTCCAATTAGGGTTTCTAACCGATCTTGTGCATCCAATAGGTGTTTTTGTATTATTGGATGAACAATTAGGTCATTTTCGTCCTCCCTAGGTAATTGTTGTCCAATTAGGGTTTTTAACCAATCTTGTGCATCCAATAGGTGTGTTTGTGTCATTGGTTGAACAATTAGGTCATTTTCGTCCTCCCTAGGCTTAATCTTGTCCAATTAGGGTTTTTAACTAATCTTGTGCATCCAATAGGTGTTTTTGTGTCATTGGATGAACAATTAGGTCATTTTCGTCCTCCCTAGGCTTATTCTTTTCCAATTAGGGTTTTTAACCAATCTTGTGCATCCAATAGGTGTTTTAGTGTCATTGGATGAACATTTAGGTCATTGTCGTCCTCCCTACACTTAATCTTGTCCAATTAGGGTTTCTAACCGATCTTGTGCATCCAATAGGTGTTTTTGTATCATTGGATGAACAATTAGGTCATTTTCGTCCTCCCTAGGTAATTGTTGTCCAATTAGGGTTTTTAACCAATCTTGTGCATCCAATAGGTGTTTTGTGTCATTGGATGAACATTTAGGTCATTTTCGTCCACCCTACACTTAATCTTGTCCAATTAGGGTTTTTAACACATCTTGTGCATCCAATAGGGTTTTTTTTCTGTCATTGGATGAACATTTAGGTCATTTTCGTCGTCCCTAGGCTAATTCTTGTCCAACTAGGGTTTTTAACCAATCTTGTCCATCCAATAGGTGTTTTGTGTCATTGGATGAACATTTTGGTCATTTTCGTCCTCCCTACACTTAATCTATTCCGATTAGGGTTTTTAACCAATCTTGTGTATCCAATAGTTGTGTTTGTGTCATTGGGGGAACAATTAGGTCATTTTTGACCTCCCTAGGCTTATTCTTGTTCAATTAGAGTTTCTAAGCAATCTTGTGCATCCAATAGGTGTATTTGTGTCATTGGTTGAACAATTAGGTCGTTTTCGTCCTCCCTAGGCTTATTCTTGTCCAATTAGGGTTTTTAACTAATCTTCTGCATCCAATAGGTGTTTTTGTGTCATAACAATTAGGTCATTTTCGTCCTCCCTAGGCTTATTCTTGTCCAATTAGGGTTTGTACCCAATCTTGTGCATCCAGTAGGTGTGTTTGTGTCATTGGTTGAACATCTAGGTTATTTTCGTCCTCCCTAGGCTTAATCTTGTCCAATTAGGGTTTTTAACTAATCTTGTGCATCCAATAGGTGTTTTTGTGTCATTGGATGAACAATTAGATCATTTTCGTCATCCCTAGGCTAATTCTTGTCCAATTAGGGTTTTTAACTAATCTTGTGCATCCAATAGGTGTTTTTGTGTCATTGTTTGAATATTTAGGTCATTTTCGTCCTCCCTACACTTAATCTTGTCCAATTAGGGTTGTTAACCAATCTTGTGCACCCAATAGGTGTTTTTGTGTCATTGGATGAACATTTAGGTCATTTTCATCCTCCTTACACTTAATCTTGTCCAATTTGGGTTTCTAACCAATCTTGTACATCCAATAGGTGTTTTTGTGTCATTGGATGAACAATTAGGTCATTTTCGTCCTCCCTAGGCTTATTCTTGTCCATTTAGGGTTTTTTTTTCCAATCTTGTGCATGCAATAGGTGTTTTTGTGTCATTGGATGAACATTTAGGTCATTTTCGTCCTCCCTAGGCTTATTCATGTCCAATTAGGGTTTTTAACCAATCTTGTACATCCAATAGGTGATTTTGTGTCATTGGATGAACAATTAGGTCATTTTCGTCCTCCCTAGGCTTAATCTGGTCCAATTAGGGATTTTAACTAATCTTGTGCATCCAATAGGTGTTTTTGTGTCATTGGATGAACAATTAGGTCATTTTCGTCCTCCCTAGGCTAATTCTTGTCCAATTAGGGTTTTTAACTAATCTTGTGCATCCAATAGGTGTTTTTGTGTTATTGGATGTACAATTAGGTCATTTTCGTCCTCCCTAGGCTTATTCTCGTCCAATTAGGGTTTTTAACTAATCTTGTGCATCCAATAGGTGTTTTTGTGTCATTGGATGAACAATTAGGTCATTTTCGTCCTCCTTAGCCTTATTCTAGTCCGATTAGGGTTTGTAACCAATCTTGTGCATCCAATAGGTGTGTTTGTGTCATTGGTTGAACAATTAGGTCACTTTCGTCCTCCCTAGGCTTATTCTTGTCCAATTAGGGTTTTTAACTAATCTAGTGCATCCAATAGGTGTTTTTGTGTCATTGGATGAACAATTAGGTCATTTTCGTCCTCCTTAGGTTTATTCTTGTCCAATTAGGGTTTGTAACCAATCTTGTGCATCCAATAGGTGTGTTTGTGTCATTGGTTGAACAATGAGGTCATTTTCGTCCTCCCTAGGTTGATTCTTGTACAATAAGGGTTTTTAACTAATCTTGTGCATTCAATAGGTCTTTTTGTGTCATTGTTTGAATATTTAGAACATTTTCGTCCTCCCTACACTTAATCTTGTCCAATTAGGGTTGTTAACCAATCTTGTGCACCTAATAGGTGTTTTTGTGTCATTGGATGAACATTTAGGTCATTTTCATCCTCCTTACACTTAATCTTGTCCAATTTGGGTTTCTAACCAATCTTGTACATCCAATAGGTGTTTTTGTGTCATTGGATGAACAATTAGGTCATTTTCGTCCTCCTTAGGTTTATTCTTGTCCAATTAGGGTTTGTAACCAATCTTGTGCATCCAATAGGTGTGTTTGTGTCATTGGTTGAACAATGAGGTCATTTTCGTCCTCCCTAGGTTGATTCTTGTACAATAAGGGTTTTTAACTAATCTTGTGCATTCAATAGGTCTTTTTGTGTCATTGTTTGAATATTTAGAACATTTTCGTCCTCCCTACACTTAATCTTGTCCAATTAGGGTTGTTAACCAATCTTGTGCACCCAATAGGTGTTTTTGTGTCATTGGATGAACATTTAGGTCATTTTCATCCTCCTTACACTTAATCTTGTCCAATTTGGGTTTCTAACCAATCTTGTACATCCAATAGGTATTTTTGTGTCATTGGATGAACAATTAGGTCATTTTCGTCCTCCCTAGGCTTATTCTTGTCCATTTAGGGTTTTTTTTTTTCCAATCTTGTGCATCCAATAGGTGTTTTTGTGTCATTGGATGAACATTTAGGTCATTTTCGTCCTCCCTAGGCTTATTCATGTCCAATTAGGGTTTTTAACCAATCTTGTACATCCAATAGGTGATTTTGTGTCATTGGATGAACAATTACGTCATTTTCGTCCTCCCTAGGCTTAATCTGGTCCAATTAGGGATTTTAACTAATCTTGTGCATCCAATAGGTGTTTTTGTGTCATTGGATGAAAAATTAGGTCATTTTCGTCCTCCCTAGGCTAATTCTTGTCCAATTAGGGTTTTTAACTAATCTTGTACATCCAATAGGTGTTTTTGTGTCATTGGATGAACAATTAGGTCATTTTCGTCCTCCTTAGGCTTATTCTTGTCCAATTAGGGTTTGTAACCAATCTTGTGCATCCAATAGGTGTGTTTGTGTCATTGGTTGAACAATTAGGTCATTTTCGTCCTCCCTAGGCTTAATCTTGTCCAATTAGGGATTTTAACTAATCTTGTGCATCCAATAGGTGTTTTTGTGTCATTGGATGAACAATTAGGTCATTTTCGTCCTCCCTAGGCTTATTCTTGTCCAATTAGGGTTTTTAACCAATCTTGTGCATCCAATAGGTGTTTTAGTGTCATTGGATGAACATTTAGGTCATTGTCGTCCTCCCTACACTTAATCTTGTCCAATTAGGGTTTCTAACCAATCTTGTGCATCCAATAGGTGTTTTTGTATCATTGGATGAACAATTAGGTCATTTTCGTCCTCTCTAGGTAATTGTTGTCCAATTAGCGTTTTTAACCAATCTTGTGCATCCAATAGGTGTTTTGTGTCATTTGATGAACATTTAGGTCATTTTCGTCCACCCTACACTTAATCTTGTCCAATTAGGGTTTTTAACACATCTTGTGCATCCAATAGGGTTTTTTTTTTGTCATTGGATGAACATTTAGGTCATTTTCGTCCTCCCTAGGCTAATTCTTGTCCAACTAGGGTTTTTAACCAATCTTGTCCATCCAATAGGTGTTTTGTGTCATTGGATGAACATTTTGGTCATTTTCGTCCTCCCTACACTTAATCTATTCCGATTAGGGTTTTTAACCAATCTTGTGTATCCAATAGTTGTGTTTGTGTCATTGGGGGAACAATTAGGTCATTTTTGACCTCCCTAGGCTTATTCTTGTTCAATTAGAGTTTCTAAGCAATCTTGTGCATCCAATAGGTGTATTTGTGTCATTGGTTGAACAATTAGGTCGTTTTCGTCCTCCCTAGGCTTATTCTTGTCCAATTAGGGTTTTTAACTAATCTTGTGCATCCAATAGGTGTTTTTGTGTCATTGGATGAACAATTAGGTCATTTTCGTCCTCCCTAGGCTTATTCTTGTCCAATTAGGGTTTGTACCCAATCTTGTGCATCCAGTAGGTGTGTTTGTGTCATAGGTTGAACAATTAGGTTATTTTCGTCCTCCCTAGGCTTAATTTTTTCCAATTAGGGTTTTTAACTAATCTTGTGCATCCAATAGGTGTTTTTGTGTCATTGGATGAACAATTAGATCATTTTCGTCATCCCTAGGCTAATTCTTGTCCAATTAGGGTTCTTAACTAATCTTGTGCATCCAATAGGTGTTTTTGTGTCATTGTTTGAATATTTAGGTCATTTTCGTCCTCCCTACACTTAATCTTGTCCAATTAGGGTTGTTAACCAATCTTGTGCACCCAATAGGTGTTTTTGTGTCATTGGATGAACATTTAGGTCATTTTCATCCTCCATACACTTAATCTTGTCCAATTAGGGTTTTTAACTAATCTTGTGCATTCAATAGGTGTTTTTGTGTCATTGTTTGAATATTTAGGTCATTTTCGTCCTCCCTACACTTAATCTTGTCCAATTAGGGTTGTTAACCAATCTTGTGCACCCAATAGGTGTTTTTGTGTCATTGGATGAACATTTAGGTCATTTTCATCCTCCTTACACTTAATCTTGTCCAATTTGGGTTTCTAACCAATCTTGTACATCCAATAGGTATTTTTGTGTCATTGGATGAACAATTAGGTCATTTTCGTCCTCCCTAGGCTTATTCTTGTCCATTTAGGGTTTTTTTTTTCCAATCTTGTGCATCCAATAGGTGTTTTTGTGTCATTGGATGAACATTTAGGTCATTTTCGTCCTCCCTAGGCTTATTGATGTCCAATTAGGGTTTTTAACCAATCTTGTACATCCAATAGGTGATTTTGTGTCATTGGATGAACAATTAAGTCATTTTCGTCCTCCCTAGCCTTAATCTGGTCCAATTAGGGATTTTAACTAATCTTGTGCATCCAATAGGTGTTTTTGTGTCATTGGATGAACATTTAGGTCATTTTCATCCTCCTTACACTTAATCTTGTCCAATTTGGGTTTCTAACCAATCTTGTACATCCAATAGGTGTTTTTGTGTCATTGGATGAACAATTAGGTCATTTTCGTCCTCCCTAGGCTTATTCTTGTCCATTTAGGGTTTTTTTTTCCAATCTTGTGCATCCAATAGGTGTTTTTGTGTCATTGGATGAACATTTAGGTCATTTTCGTCCTCCCTAGGCTTATTCATGTCCAATTAGGGTTTTTAACCAATCTTGTACATCCAATAGGTGATTTTGTATCATTGGATGAACAATTAGGTCATTTTCGTCCTCCCTAGGCTTAATCTGGTCCAATTAGGGATTTTAACTAATCTTGTGCATCCAATAGGTGTTTTTGTGTCATTGGATGAAAAATTAGGTCATTTTCGTCCTCCCTAGGCTAATTCTTGTCCAATTAGGGTTTTTAACTAATCTTGTACATCCAATAGGTGTTTTTGTGTCATTGGATGAACAATTAGGTCATTTTCGTCCTCCCTAGGCTTATTCTTGTCCATTTAGGGTTTTTTTTTCCAATCTTGTGCATCCAATAGGTGTTTTTGTGTCATTGGATGAACATTTAGGTCATTTTCGTCCTCCCTAGGCTTATTCATGTCCAATTAGGGTTTTTAACCAATCTTGTACATCCAATAGGTGATTTTGTGTCATTGGATGAACAATTAGGTCATTTTCGTCCTCCCTAGGCTTAATCTGGTCCAATTAGGGATTTTAACTAATCTTGTGCATCCAATAGGTGTTTTTGTGTCATTGGATGAACAATTAGGTCATTTTCGTCCTCCCTAGGCTAATTCTTGTCCAATTAGGGTTTTTAACTAATCTTGTGCATCCAATAGGTGTTTTTGTGTCATTGTTTGAATATTTAGGTCATTTTCGTCCTCCCTACACTTAATCTTGTCCAATTAGGGTTGTTAACCAATCTTGTGCACCCAATAGGTGTTTTTGTGTCATTGGATGAACATTTAGGTCATTTTCATCCTCCCTACACTTAATCTTGTCCAATTAGGGATTTTAACTAATCTTGTGCATCCAATAGGTGTTTTTGTGTCATTGGATGAACATTTAGGTCATTGTCGTCCTCCCTACACTTAATCTTGTCCAATTAGGGTTTCTAACCAATCTTGTGCATCCAATAGGTGTTTTTGTGTCATTGGATGAATAAATAGGTCATTCTCGTCCTCCCTAGGCTTATTCTTGTCCAATTAGGGTTTGTAACCAATCTTGTGCATCCAATAGGTGTGTTTGTGTCATAGGTTGAACAATTAGGTCATTTTCGTCCTCCCTAGGCTTAATCTTGTCCAATTAGGGTTTTTAACTAATCTTGTGCATCCAATAGGTGTTTTTGTGTCATTGGATGAACAATTAGGTCATGTTCGTGCTCCCTAGCCTAATTCTTGTCCAATTAGGGTTTTTAACTAATCTTGTGCATCCAATAGGTGTTTTTGTGTCATTGTTTGAATATTTAGGTCATTTTCGTCCTCCCTACACTTAATCTTGTCCAATTAGGGTTGTTAACCAATCTTGTGCACCCAATACGTGTTTTTGTGTCATTGGATGAACAAATAGGTCATTTTCGTCCTCCCTAGGCTTATTCTTGTCCAATTAGGGTTTGTAACCAATCTTGTGCATCCAATAGGTGTGTTTGTGTCATAGGTTGAACAATTAGGTCATTTTCGTCCTCCCTAGGCTTAATCTTGTCCAATTAGGGTTTTTAACTAATCTTGTGCATCCAATAGGTGTTTTTGTGTCATTGGATGAACAATTAGGTCATGTTCGTCCTCCCTAGGCTTATTCTTGTCCAATTAGGGTTTTTAACTAATCTTGTGCATCCAATAGGTGTTTTTGTGTCATTGGATGAACAATTAGGTCATTTTCGTCCTCCCTAGGCTTATTCTTTTCCAATTAGGGTTTTTAACCAATCTTGTGCATCCAATAGGTGTTTTAGTGTCATTGGATGAACATTTAGGTCATTGTCGTCCTCCCTACACTTAATCTTTTCCAATTAGGGTTTCTAACCGATCTTGTGCATCCAATAGGTGTTTTTGTATCATTGGATGAACAATTAGGTCATTTTCGTCCTCCCTAGGTAATTGTTGTCCAATTAGGGTTTTTAACCAATCTTGTGCATCCAATAGGTGTTTTGTGTCATTGGATGAACATTTAGGTCATTTTCGTCCACCCTACACTTAATCTTGTCCAATTAGGGTTTTTAACACATCTTGTGCATCCAATAGGGTTTTTTTTCTGTCATTGGATGAACATTTAGGTCATTTTCGTCGTCCCTAGGCTAATTCTTGTCCAACTAGGGTTTTTAACCAATCTTGTCCATCCAATAGGTGTTTTGTGTCATTGGATGAACATTTTGGTCATTTTCGTCCTCCCTACACTTAATCTATTCCGATTAGGGTTTTTAACCAATCTTGTGTATCCAATAGTTGTGTTTGTGTCATTGGGGGAACAATTAGGTCATTTTTGACCTCCCTAGGCTTATTCTTGTTCAATTAGAGTTTCTAAGCAATCTTGTGCATCCAATAGGTGTATTTGTGTCATTGGTTGAACAATTAGGTCGTTTTCGTCCTCCCTAGGCTAATTCTTGTCCAATTAGGGTTTTTAACTAATCTTGTACATCCAATAGGTGTTTTTGTGTCATTGGATGAACAATTAGGTCATTTTCGTCCTCCTTAGGCTTATTCTTGTCCAATTAGGGTTTGTAACCAATCTTGTGCATCCAATAGGTGTGTTTGTGTCATTGGTTGAACAATTAGGTCATTTTCGTCCTCCCTAGGCTTAATCTTGTCCAATTAGGGATTTTAACTAATCTTGTGCATCCAATAGGTGTTTTTGTGTCATTGGATGAACAAATAGGTCGTTTTCGTCCTCCCTAGGCTTATTCTTGTCCAATTAGTGTTTGTAACCAATCTTGTGCATCCAATAGGTGTGTTTGTGTCGTTGGTTGAACAATTAGGTCATTTTCCTCCTCCCTAGGCTTAATCTTGTCCAATTTGGGTTTTTAACTAATCTTGTGCATCCAATAGGTGTTTTTGTGTCATTGGATGAACAATTAGGTCATGTTCGTCCTCCCTAGGCTAATTCTTGTCCAATTAGGGTTTTTAACTAATCTTGTGCATCCAATAGGTGTTTTTGTGTCATTGGATGAACAATTAGGTCATTTTCGTCCTCCCTAGGCTTATTCTTTTCCAATTAGGGTTTTTAACCAATCTTGTGCATCCAATAGGTGTTTTAGTGTCATTGGATGAACATTTAGGTCATTGTCGTCCTCCCTACACTTAATCTTGTCCAATTAGGGTTTTTAACTAATCTTGTGAATCCAATAGGTGTTTTTGTGTCATTGGATGAACAATTAGGTCATTTTCGTCCTCCCTAGGCTTATTCTTGTCCAATTAGTGTTTGTAACCAATCTTGTGCATCCAATAGGTGTGTTTGTGTCATTGGATGAACAATTAGGTCATTTTCGTCCTCCCTAGGCTTAATCTTGTCCAATTAGGGTTTTTAACCAATCTTGTGCATCCAATAGGTGTTTCAGTGTCATTGGATGAACAATTAGGTCATGTTCGTCCTCCCTAGGCTAATTCTTGTCCAATTAGGGTTTTTAACTAATCTTGTGCATCCAATAGGTGTTTTTGTGTCATTGGATGAAAAATTAGGTCATTTTCGTCCTCTCTAGGCTAATTCTTGTCCAATTAGGGTTTTTAACTAATCTTGTACATCCAATAGGTGTTTTTGTGTCATTGGATGAACAATTAGGTCATTTTCGTCCTCCTTAGGCTTATTCTTGTCCAATTAGGGTTTGTAATTAATCTTGTGCATCCAATAGGTGTGTTTGTGTCATTGGTTGAACAATTAGGTCATTTTCGTCCTCCCTACGCTTAATCTTGTCCAATTAGGGATTTTAACTAATCTTGTGCATCCAATAGGTGTTTTTGTGTCATTGGATGAACAAATAGGTCGTTTTCGTCCTCCCTAGGCTTATTCTTGTCCAATTAGTGTTTGTAACCAATCTTGTGCATCCAATAGGTGTGTTTGTGTCTTTGGTTGAACAATTAGGTCATTTTCCTCCTCCCTAGGCTTAATCTTGTCCAATTTGGGTTTGTAACCAATCTTGTGCATCCAATAGGTGTGTTTGTGTCGTTGGTTGAACAATTAGGTCATTTTCGTCCTCCCTAGGCTAAATCTTGTCCAATTAGGGTTTTTAACTAATCTTGTGCATCCAATAGGTGTTTTTGTGTCATTGGATGAACAATTAGGTCATGTTCGTCCTCCCTAGGCTAATTCTTGTCCAATTAGGGTTTTTAACTAATCTTGTGCATCCATTAGGTGTTTTTGTGTCAATGGATGAACAATTAGGTCATTTTCGTCCTCCCTAGGCTAATTCTTGTCCAACTAGGGTTTTTTTTTCCAATCTTGTGCATCCAATAGGTGTTTTTGTGTCATTGGATGAACAATTAGGTCATGTTCGTCCTCCCTAGGCTAATTCTTGTCCAATTAGGGTTTTTAACTAATCTTGTACATCCAATAGGTGTTTTTGTGTCATTGTATGAACAATTAGGTCATTTTCGTCCTCCCTAGGCTAATTCTTGTCCAATTAGGGTTTTTTTTTCCAATCTTGTGCATCCAATAGGTGTTTTTGTGTCATTGGATGAACAATTAGGTCATTTTCGTCCTCCCTAGGCTTATTCTTGTCCAATTAGGGTTTTTAACCAATCTTGTGCATCCAATAGGTGTTTTAGTGTCATTGGATGAACATGTAGGTCATTGTCGTCTTCCCTACACTTAAACTTGTCCAATTAGGGTTTCTAACCAATCTTGTGAATCCAATAGGTGTTTTTGTGTCATTGGATGAACAATTAGGTCATGTTCGTCCTCCCTAGGCTTATTCTTGTCCAATTAGTGTTTGTAACCAATCTTGTGCATCCAATAGGTGTGTTTGTGTCATTGGTTGAACAATTAGGTCATTTTCGTCCTCCCTAGGTAATTGTTGTCCAATTAGGGTTTTTAACCAATCTTGTGCATCCAATAGGTGTGTTTGTGTCATTGGTTGAACAATTAGGTCATTTTCGTCCTCCCTAGGCTTAATCTTGTCCAATTAGGGTTTTTAACTAATCTTGTGCATCCAATAGGTGTTTTTGTGTCATTGGATGAACAATTAGGTCATTTTCGTCCTCCCTAGGCTTATTCTTTTCCAATTAGGGTTTTTAACCAATCTTGTGCATCCAATAGGTGTTTTAGTGTCATTGGATGAACATTTAGGTCATTGTCGTCCTCCCTACACTTAATCTTGTCCAATTAGGGTTTTTAACTAATCTTGTGCATCCAATAGGTGTTTTTGTGTCATTGGATGAACAATTAGGTCATGTTCGTCCTCCCTAGGCTAATTCTTGTCCAATTAGGGTTTTTAACTAATCTTGTGCATCCAATAGGTGTTTTTGTGTCATTGGATGAACAATTAGGTCATTTTCGTCCTCCCTAGGCTTATTCTTTTCCAATTAGGGTTTTTAACCAATCTTGTGCATCCAATAGGTGTTTTAGTGTCATTGGATGAACATTTAGGTCATTGTCGTCCTCCCTACACTTAATCTTGTCCAATTAGGGTTTCTAACCGATCTTGTGCATCCAATAGGTGTTTTTGTATTATTGGATGAACAATTAGGTCATTTTCGTCCTCCCTAGGTAATTGTTGTCCAATTAGGGTTTTTAACCAATCTTGTGCATCCAATAGGTGTGTTTGTGTCATTGGTTGAACAATTAGGTCATTTTCGTCCTCCCTAGGCTTAATCTTGTCCAATTAGGGTTTTTAACTAATCTTGTGCATCCAATAGGTGTTTTTGTGTCATTGGATGAACAATTAGGTCATGTTCGTGCTCCCTAGCCTAATTCTTGTCCAATTAGGGTTTTTAACTAATCTTGTGCATCCAATAGGTGTTTTTGTGTCATTGTTTGAATATTTAGGTCATTTTCGTCCTCCCTACACTTAATCTTGTCCAATTAGGGTTGTTAACCAATCTTGTGCACCCAATAGGTGTTTTTGTGTCATTGGATGAACATTTAGGTCATTTTCATCCTCCCTACACTTAATCTTGTCCAATTAGGGATTTTAACTAATCTTGTGCATCCAATAGGTGTTTTTGTGTCATTGGATGAACATTTAGGTCATTGTCGTCCTCCCTACACTTAATCTTGTCCAATTAGGGTTTCTAACCAATCTTGTGCATCCAATAGGTGTTTTTGTGTTATTGGATGTACAATTAGGTCATTTTCGTCCTCCCTAGGCTTATTCTCGTCCAATTAGGGTTTTTAACTAATCTTGTGCATCCAATAGGTGTTTTTGTGTCATTGTTTGAATATTTAGGTCATTTTCGTCCTCCCTACACTTAATCTTGTCCAATTAGGGTTGTTAACCAATCTTGTGCACCCAATAGGTGTTTTTGTGTCATTGGATGAACATTTAGGTCATTTTCATCCTCCATACACTTAATCTTGTCCAATTAGGGTTTTTAACTAATCTTGTGCATTCAATAGGTGTTTTTGTGTCATTGTTTGAATATTTAGGTCATTTTCGTCCTCCCTACACTTAATCTTGTCCAATTAGGGTTGTTAACCAATCTTGTGCACCCAATAGGTGTTTTTGTGTCATTGGATGAACATTTAGGTCATTTTCATCCTCCTTACACTTAATCTTGTCCAATTTGGGTTTCTAACCAATCTTGTACATCCAATAGGTATTTTTGTGTCATTGGATGAACAATTAGGTCATTTTCGTCCTCCCTAGGCTTATTCTTGTCCATTTAGGGTTTTTTTTTTCCAATCTTGTGCATCCAATAGGTGTTTTTGTGTCATTGGATGAACATTTAGGTCATTTTCGTCCTCCCTAGGCTTATTCATGTCCAATTAAGGTTTTTAACCAATCTTGTACATCCAATAGGTGATTTTGTGTCATTGGATGAACAATTAGGTCATTTTCGTCCTCCCTAGGCTTAATCTGGTCCAATTAGGGATTTTAACTAATCTTGTGCATCCAATAGGTGTTTTTGTGTCATTGGATGAACAATTAGGTCATTTTCGTCCTCCCTAGGCTAATTCTTGTCCAATTAGGGTTTTTAACTAATCTTGTGCATCCAATAGGTGTTTTTGTGTTATTGGATGTACAATTAGGTCATTTTCGTCCTCCCTAGGCTTATTCTTGTCCAATTAGGGTTTTTAACTAATCTTGTGCATCCAATAGGTGTTTTTGTGTCATTGGATGAACAATTAGGTCATTTTCGTCCTCCTTAGGCTTATTCTTGTCCAATTAGGGTTTGTAACCAATCTTGTGCATCCAATAGGTGTGTTTGTGTCATTGGTTGAACAATTAGGTCATTTTCGTCCTCCCTAGGCTTAATCTTGTCCAATTAGGGATTTTAACTAATCTTGTGCATCCAATAGGTGTTTTTGTGTCATTGGATGAACAAATAGGTCGTTTTCGTCCTCCCTAGGCTTATTCTTGTCCAATTAGTGTTTGTAACCAATCTTGTGCATCCAATAGGTGTGTTTGTGTCGTTGGTTGAACAATTAGGTCATTTTCCTCCTCCCTAGGCTTAATCTTGTCCAATTTGGGTTTTTAACTAATCTTGTGCATCCAATAGGTGTTTTTGTGTCATTGGATGAACAATTAGGTCATGTTCGTCCTCCCTAGGCTTAATCTTGTCCAATTAGGGTTTTTAACTAATCTTGTGCATCCAATAGGTGTTTTTGTGTCATTGGATGAACAATTAGGTCATTTTCGTCCTCCCTAGGCTTATTCTTTTCCAATTAGGGTTTTTAACCAATCTTGTGCATCCAATAGGTGTTTTAGTGTCATTGGATGAACATTTAGGTCATTGTCGTCCTCCCTACACTTAATCTTGTCCAATTAGGGTTTCTAACCGATCTTGTGCATCCAATAGGTGTTTTTGTATCATTGGATGAACAATTAGGTCATTTTCGTCCTCCCTAGGTAATTGTTGTCCAATTAGGGTTTTTAACCAATCTTGTGCATCCAATAGGTGTTTTGTGTCATTGGATGAACATTTAGGTCATTTTCGTCCACCCTACACTTAATCTTGTCCAATTAGGGTTTTTAACACATCTTGTGCATCCAATAGGGTTTTTTTTCTGTCATTGGATGAACATTTAGGTCATTTTCGTCGTCCCTAGGCTAATTCTTGTCCAACTAGGGTTTTTAACCAATCTTGTCCATCCAATAGGTGTTTTGTGTCATTGGATGAACATTTTGGTCATTTTCGTCCTCCCTACACTTAATCTATTCCGATTAGGGTTTTTAACCAATCTTGTGTATCCAATAGTTGTGTTTGTGTCATTGGGGGAACAATTAGGTCATTTTTGACCTCCCTAGGCTTATTCTTGTTCAATTAGAGTTTCTAAGCAATCTTGTGCATCCAATAGGTGTATTTGTGTCATTGGTTGAACAATTAGGTCGTTTTCGTCCTCCCTAGGCTTATTCTTGTCCAATTAGGGTTTTTAACTAATCTTGTGCATCCAATAGGTGTTTTTGTGTCATAACAATTAGGTCATTTTCGTCCTCCCTAGGCTTATTCTTGTCCAATTAGGGTTTGTACCCAATCTTGTGCATCCAGTAGGTGTGTTTGTGTCATTGGTTGAACAATTAGGTTATTTTCGTCCTCCCTAGGCTTAATCTTGTCCAATTAGGGTTTTTAACTAATCTTGTGCATCCAATAGGTGTTTTTGTGTCATTGGATGAACAATTAGATCATTTTCGTCATCCCTAGGCTAATTCTTGTCCAATTAGGGTTTTTAACTAATCTTGTGCATCCAATAGGTGTTTTTGTGTCATTGTTTGAATATTTAGGTCATTTTCGTCCTCCCTACACTTAATCTTGTCCAATTAGGGTTGTTAACCAATCTTGTGCACCCAATAGGTGTTTTTGTGTCATTGGATGAACATTTAGGTCATTTTCATCCTCCTTACACTTAATCTTGTCCAATTTGGGTTTCTAACCAATCTTGTACATCCAATAGGTGTTTTTGTGTCATTGGATGAACAATTAGGTCATTTTCGTCCTCCCTAGGCTTATTCTTGTCCATTTAGGGTTTTTTTTTCCAATCTTGTGCATGCAATAGGTGTTTTTGTGTCATTGGATGAACATTTAGGTCATTTTCGTCCTCCCTAGGCTTATTCATGTCCAATTAGGGTTTTTAACCAATCTTGTACATCCAATAGGTGATTTTGTGTCATTGGATGAACAATTAGGTCATTTTCGTCCTCCCTAGGCTTAATCTGGTCCAATTAGGGATTTTAACTAATCTTGTGCATCCAATAGGTGTTTTTGTGTCATTGGATGAAAAATTAGGTCATTTTCGTCCTCCCTAGGCTAATTCTTGTCCAATTAGGGTTTTTAACTAATCTTGTACATCCAATAGGTGTTTTTGTGTCATTGGATGAACAATTAGGTCATTTTCGTCCTCCTTAGGCTTATTCTTGTCCAATTAGGGTTTGTAACCAATCTTGTGCATCCAATAGGTGTGTTTATGTCATTGGTTGAACAATTAGGTCATTTTCGTCCTCCCTAGGCTTAATCTTGTCCAATTAGGGATTTTAACTAATCTTGTGCATCCAATAGGTGTTTTTTGTCATTGGATGAACAAATAGGTCGTTTTCATCCTCCCTAGGCTTATTGTTGTCCAATTAGTGTTTGTAACCAATCTTGTGCATCCAATAGGTGTGTTTGTGTCGTTGGTCGAACAATTAGGTCATTTTCCTCCTCCCTAGGCTTAATCTTGTCCAATTTGGGTTTTTAACTAATCTTGTGCATCCAATAGGTGTTTTTGTGTCATTGGATGAACAATTAGGTCATGTTCGTCCTCCCTAGGCTAATTCTTGTCCAATTAGGGTTTTTAACTAATCTTGTGCATCCAATAGGTGTTTTTGTGTTATTGGATGTACAATTAGGTCATTTTCGTACTCCCTAGGCTTATTCATGTCCAATTAGGGTTTTTAACCAATCTTGTGTATCCAATAGGTGTTTTAGTGTCATTGGACGAACATTTAGGTCATTGTCGTCCTCCCTACACTTAATCTTGTCCAATTAGGGTTTCTAACCAATCTTGTGCATCCAATAGGTGTTTTTGTGTCATTGGATGAACAAATAGGTCATTTTCGTCCTCCCTAGGCTTATTCTTGTCCAATTAGTTTTTGTAACCAATCTTGTGCATCCAATAGGTGTGTTTGTGTCATTGGTTGAACAATTAGGTCATTTTCGTCCTCCCTAGGCTAAATCTTGTCCAATTAGGGTTTTTAACTAATCTTGTGCATCCAATAGGTGTTTTTGTGTCATTGGATGAACAATTAGGTCATGTTCGTCCTCCCTAGGCTAATTCTTGTCCAATTAGGGTTTTTAACTAATCTTGTGCATCCAATAGGTGTTTTTGTGTCAATGGATGAACAATTAGGTCATTTTCGTCCTCCCTAGGCTAATTCATGTCGAACTAAGGTTTTTTTTTCCAATCTTGTGCATCCAATAGGTGTTTTTGTGTCACTGGATGAACAATTAGGTCATGTTCGTCCTCCCTAGGCTAATTCTTGTCCAATTAGGGTTTTTAACTAATCTTGTACATCCAATAGGTGTTTTTGTGTCATTGTATGAACAATTAGGTCATTTTCGTCCTCCCTAGGCTAATTCTTGTCCAATTAGGGTTTTTTTTTCCAATCTTGTGCATCCAATAGGTGTTTTTGTGTCATTGGATGAACAATTAGGTCATTTTCGTCCTCCCTAGGCTTATTCTTGTCCAATTAGGGTTTTTAACCAATCTTGTGCATCCAATAGGTGTTTTAGTGTCATTGGATGAACATTTAGGTCATTGTCGTCTTCCCTACACTTAAACTTGTCCAATTAGGGTTTCTAACCAATCTTGTGAATCCAATAGGTGTTTTTGTGTCATTGGATGAACAAATAGGTCATTTTCGTCCTCCCTAGGCTTATTCTTGTCCAATTATGGTTTTTAACTAACCTTGATCATCCAATAGGTGTTTTTGTGTCATTGGATGAACATTTAGGTCATTTTCGTCCTCCTTACACTTAATCTTGTCCAATTAGGGTTTCTAACCAATCTTGCGCGTCCAATAGGTGTATTTGTGTCATTGGATGAGCAATTAGGTCTTTTTCGTCCTCCCTAGGCTAATTCTTCTCCAATTAGGGTTGTTAACCAATCTTGTGCATCCAATAGGTGTTTTTGTGTCATGGGACGAACAATTAGGTCATTTTCGTCCTCCCTAGGCTTATTCATGTCCAATTAGGGTTTTTAACCAATCTTGTGCATCCAATAGGTGTTTTTGTGTCATTGGATGAACAATTAGGTTATTTTCGTCCTCCCTAGGCTTATTCTTGTCCAATTAGGGTTTTTAACCAATCTTGTGCATCCAATAGGTGTTTTTGTCTCATTAAATGAACAATTAGGTCATTTTCGTCCTCCCTAGGTAATTGTTGTCCAATTAGCGTTTTTAACCAATCTTGTCCATCCAATAGGTGTTTTGTGTCATTGGATGAACATTTTGGTCATTTTCGTCCTCCCTACACTTAATCTATTCCGATTAGGGTTTTTAACCAATCTTGTGTATCCAATAGTTGTGTTTGTGTCATTGGGGGAACAATTAGGTCATTTTTGACCTCCCTAGGCTTATTCTTGTTCAATTAGAGTTTCTAAGCAATCTTGTGCATCCAATAGGTGTATTTGTGTCATTGGTTGAACAATTAGGTCGTTTTCGTCCTCCCTAGGCTTATTCTTGTCCAATAAGGGTTTTTAACTAATCTTGTGCATCCAATAGGTGTTTTTGTGTCATTGGATGAACAATTAGGTCATTTTCTACCTCCCTAGGCTTATTCTTGTCCAATTAGGGTTTGTACCCAATCTTGTGCATCCAGTAGGTGTGTTTGTGTCATAGGTTGAACAATTAGGTTATTTTCGTCCTCCCTAGGCTTAATCTTGTCCAATTAGGGTTTTTAACTAATCTTGTGCATCCAATAGGTGTTTTTGTGTCATTGGATGAACAATTAGATCATTTTCGTCATCCCTAGGCTAATTCTTGTCCAATTAGGGTTTTTAACTAATCTTGTGCATCCAATAGGTGTTTTTGTGTCATTGTTTGAATATTTAGGTCATTTTCGTCCTCCCTACACTTAATCTTGTCCAATTAGGGTTGTTAACCAATCTTGTGCACCCAATAGGTGTTTTTGTGTCATTGGATGAACATTTAGGTCATTTTCATCCTCCTTACACTTAATCTTGTCCAATTTGGGTTTCTAACCAATCTTGTACATCCAATAGGTGTTTTTGTGTCATTGGATGAACAATTAGGTCATTTTCGTCCTCCCTAGGCTTATTCTTGTCCATTTAGGGTTTTTTTTTCCAATCTTGTGCATCCAATAGGTGTTTTTGTGTCATTGGAGGAACATTTAGGTCATTTTCGTCCTCCCTAGGCTTATTCATTTCCAATTAGGGTTTTTAACCAATCTTGTACATCCAATAGGTGATTTTGTGTCATTGGATGAACAATTAGGTCTTTTTCGTCCTCCCTAGGCAAATTCTTGTCCAATTAGGGTTGTTAACCAATCTTGTGCATCCAATAGCTGTTTTTGTGTCATGGGACGAACAATTAGGTCATTTTCGTCCTCCCTAGGCTTATTCATGTCCTATTAGGGTTTTTAACCAATCTTGTGCATCCAATAGGTGTTTTTGTGTCATTGGATGAAAAATTAGGTCATTTTCGTCCTCCCTAGGCTAATTCTTGTCCAATTCGGGTTGTTAACCAATCTTGTGCATCCAATAGGTGTTTTTGTGTCATGGGACGAACAATTAGGTCATTATCGTCCTCCCTAGGCTTATTCATTTCCTATTAGGGTTTTTAACCAATCTTGTGCATCCAATAGGTGTTTTTGTGTCATTGGATGAACAATTAGGTCATTTTCGTCCTCCCTAGGCTTATTCTTGTCCAATTATGGTTTTTAACTAACCTTGATCATCCAATAGATGTTTTTGTGTCATTGGATGAACATTTAGGTCATTTTCGTCCTCCTTACACTTAATCTTGTCCAATTAGGGTTTCTAACCAATCTTGCGCGTCCAATAGGTGTATCTGTGTCATTGGATGAGCAATTAGGTCTTTTTCGTCCTCCTTAGGCTAATTCTTGTCCAATTAGGGTTGTTAACCAATCTTGTGCATCCAATAGGTGTTTTTGTGTCATGGGACGAACAATTAGGTCATTTTCGTCCTCCCTAGGCTTATTC
>JBBPBS010000471.1:255256-277405 GCA_037974835.1 Cicer judaicum | reverse complement strand
ATCTTGTGCATCCAATAGGTGTTTTTGTATCATTGGATGAACAATTAGGTCATTTTCGTCCTCCCTAGGTAATTGTTGTCCAATTAGGGTTTTTAACCAATCTTGTGCATCCAATAGGTGTTTTAGTGTCATTGGATGAACATTTAGGTCATTGTCGTCCTCCCTACACTTAATCTTGTCCAATTAGGGTTTCTAACCGATCTTGTGCATCCAATAGGTGTTTTTGTGTCATTGGATGAACAATTAGGTCATTTTCGTCCTCCCTAGGCTTATTCTTGTCCAATTAGGGTTTGTACCCAATCTTGTGCATCCAGTAGGTGTGTTTGTGTCATAGGTTGAACAATTAGGTTATTTTCGTCCTCCCTAGGCTTAATCTTGTCCAATTAGGGTTTTTAACTAATCTTGTGCATCCAATAGGTGTTTTTGTGTCATTGGATGAACAATTAGGTCATTTTCGTTTTCCTTAGGCTTATTCTTGTCCAATTAGGGTTTGTACCCAATCTTGTGCATCCAGTAGGTGTGTTTGTGTCATAGGTTGAACAATTAGGTTATTTTCGTCCTCCCTAGGCTTAATCTTGTCCAATTAGGGTTTTTAACTAATCTTGTGCATCCAATAGGTGTTTTTGTGTCATTGGATGAACAATTAGATCATTTTCGTCATCCCTAGGCTAATTCTTGTCCAATTAGGGTTTTTAACTAATCTTGTGCATCCAATAGGTGTTTTTGTGTCATTGTTTGAATATTTAGGTCATTTTCGTCCTCCCTACACTTAATCTTGTCCAATTAGGGTTGTTAACCAATCTTGTGCACCCAATAGGTGTTTTTGTGTCATTGGATGAACATTTAGGTCATTTTCATCCTCCTTACACTTAATCTTGTCCAATTTGGGTTTCTAACCAATCTTGTACATCCAATAGGTGTTTTTGTGTCATTGTATGAACAATTAGGTCATTTTCGTCCTCCCTAGGCTTATTCTTGTCCATTTAGGGTTTTTTTTTCCAATCTTGTGCATCCAATAGGTGTTTTTGTGTCATTGGATGAACATTTAGGTCATTTTCGTCCTCCCTAGGCTTATTCATTTCCAATTAGGGTTTTTAACCAATCTTGTACATCCAATAGGTGATTTTGTGTCATTGAATGAACAATTAGGTCTTTTTCGTCCTCCCTAGGCTAATTCTTGTCCAATTAGGGTTGTTAACCAATCTTGTGCATCCAATAGGTGTTTTTGTGTCATGGGACGAACAATTAGGTCATTTTCGTCCTCCCTAGGCTTATTCATGTCCTATTAGGGTTTTTAACCAATCTTGTGCATCCAATAGGTGTTTTTGTGTCATTGGATGAACAATTAGGTCATTTTCGTCCTCCCTAGGCTTATTCTTGTCCAATTATGGTTTTTAACTAAACTTGATCATCCAATAGGTGTTTTTGTGTCATTGGATGAACATTTAGGTCATTTTCGTCCTCCTTACACTTAATCTTGTCCAATTAGGGTTTCTAACCAATCTTGCGCATCCAATAGGTGTATTTGTGTCATTGGATGAGCAATTAGGTCTTTTTCGTCCTCCCTAGGCTAATTCTTGTCCAATTAGGGTTGTTAACCAATCTTGTGCATCCAATAGGTGTTTTTGTGTCATGGGACGAACAATTAGGTCATTTTCGTCCTCCCTAGGCTTATTCATGTCCAATTAGGGTTTTTAACCAATCTTGTACATCCAATAGGTGTTTTTGTGTCATTGGATGAACAATTAGGTTATTTTCGTCCTCCCTAGGCTTATTCTTGTCCAATTAGGGTTTTTAACCAATCTTGTGCATCCAATAGGTGTTTTAGTGTCATTGGATGAACATTTAGGTCATTTTCGTCCTCCTTACACTTAATCTTGTCCAATTAGGGTTTCTAACCAATCTTGCGCGTCCAATAGGTGTATCTGTGTCATTGGATGAGCAATTAGGTCTTTTTCGTCCTCCTTAGGCTAATTCTTGTCCAATTAGGGTTGTTAACCAATCTTGTGCATCCAATAGGTGTTTTTGTGTCATGGGACGAACAATTAGGTCATTTTCGTCCTCCCTAGGCTTATTCATGTCCAATTAGGGTTTTTAACCAATCTTGTACATCCAATAGGTGTTTTTGTGTCATTGGATGAACAATTAGGTTATTTTCGTCCTCCCTAGGCTTATTCTTGTCCAATTATGGTTTTTAACTAACCTTGATCATCCAATAGATGTTTTTGTGTCATTGGATGAACATTTAGGTCATTTTCGTCCTCCTTACACTTAATCTTGTCCAATTAGGGTTTCTAACCAATCTTGCGCGTCCAATAGGTGTATCTGTGTCATTGGATGAGCAATTAGGTCTTTTTCGTCCTCCTTAGGCTAATTCTTGTCCAATTAGGGTTGTTAACCAATCTTGTGCATCCAATAGGTGTTTTTGTGTCATGGGACGAACAATTAGGTCATTTTCGTCCTCCCTAGGCTTATTCATGTCCTATTAGGGTTTTTAACCAATCTTGTGCATCCAATAGGTGTTTTTGTGTCATTGGATGAACAATTAGGTCATTTTCGTCCTCCCTAGGCTTATTCTTGTCCAATTATGGTTTTTAACTAACCTTGATCATCCAATAGATGTTTTTGTGTCATTGGATGAACATTTAGGTCATTTTCGTCCTCCTTACACTTAATCTTGTCCAATTAGGGTTTCTAACCAATCTTGCGCGTCCAATAGGTGTATCTATGTCATTGGATGAGCAATTAGGTCTTTTTCGTCCTCCTTAGGCTAATTCTTGTCCAATTAGGGTTGTTAACCAATCTTGTGCATCCAATAGGTGTTTTTGTGTCATGGGACGAACAATTAGGTCATTTTCGTCCTCCCTAGGCTTATTCATGTCCAATTAGGGTTTTTAACCAATCTTGTACATCCAATAGGTGTTTTTGTGTCATTGGATGAACAATTAGGTTATTTTCGTCCTCCCTAGGCTTATTCTTGTCCAATTAGGGTTTTTAACCAATCTTGTGCATCCAATAGGTGTTTTAGTGTCATTGGATGAACATTTAGGTCATTGTCGTCCTCCCTACACTTAATCTTGTCCAATTAGGGTTTCTAACCAATCTTGTGCATCCAATAGGTGTTTTTGTATCATTGGATGAACAATTAGGTCATTTTCGTCCTCCCTAGGTAATTGTTGTCCAATTAGCGTTTTTAACCAATCTTGTGCATCCAATATGTGTTTTGTGTCATTGGATGAACATTTAGGTCATTTTCGTCCACCCTACACTTAATCTTGTCCAATTAGGGTTTTTAACACATCTTGTGCATCCAATAGGGTTTTTTTTCTGTCATTGGATGAACATTTAGGTCATTTTCGTCCTCCCTAGGCTAATTCTTGTCCAACTAGGGTTTTTAACCAATTTTGTCCATCCAATAGGTGTTTTGTGTCATTGGATGAACATTTTGGTCATTTTCGTCCTCCCTACACTTAATCTATTCCGATTAGGGTTTTTAACCAATCTTGTGTATCCAATAGTTGTGTTTGTGTCATTGGGGGAACAATTAGGTCATTTTTGACCTCCCTAGGCTTATTCTTGTTCAATTAGAGTTTCTAAGCAATCTTGTGCATCCAATAGGTGTATTTGTGTCATTGGTTGAACAATTAGGTCGTTTTCATCCTCCCTAGGCTTATTCTTGTCCAATTAGGGTTTGTATCCAATCTTGTGCATCCAGTAGGTGTGTTTGTGTCATTGGTTGAACAATTAGGTTATTTTCGTCCTCCCTAGGCTTAATCTTGTCCAATTAGGGTTTTTAACTAATCTTGTGCATCCAATAGGTGTTTTTGTGTCATTGGATGAACAATTAGATCATTTTCGTCATCCCTAGGCTAATTCTTGTCCAATTAGGGTTTTTAACTAATCTTGTGCATCCAATAGGTGTTTTTGTGTCATTGTTTGAATATTTAGGTCATTTTCGTCCTCCCTACACTTAATCTTGTCCAATTAGGGTTGTTAACCAATCTTGTGCACCCAATAGGTGTTTTTGTGTCATTGGATGAACATTTAGGTCATTTTCATCCTCCTTACACTTAATCTTGTCCAATTTGGGTTTCTAACCAATCTTGTACATCCAATAGGTGTTTTTGTGTCATTGGATGAACAATTAGGTCATTTTCGTCCTCCCTAGGCTTATTCTTGTCCATTTAGGGTTTTTTTTTCCAATCTTGTGCATCCAATAGGTGTTTTTGTGTCATTGGATGAACAATTAGGTCATTTTCGTCCTCCTTAGATTTATTCTTGTCCAATTAGGGTTTGTAACCAATCTTGTGCATCCAATAGGTGTGTTTGTGTCGTTGGTTAAACAATGAGGTCATTTTCGTCCTCCCTAGGCTTATTCTTGTACAATTAGGGTTTTTAACTAATCTTGTGCATTCAATAGGTGTTTTTGTGTCATTGTTTGAATATTTAGGTCATTTTCGTCCTCCCTACACTTAATCTTGTCCAATTAGGGTTGTTAACCAATCTTGTGCACCCAATAGGTGTTTTTGTGTCATTGGATGAACATTTAGGTCATTTTCATCCTCCTTACACTTAATCTTGTCCAATTTGGGTTTCTAACCAATCTTGTACATCCAATAGGTATTTTTGTGTCATTGGATGAACAATTAGGTCATTTTCGTCCTCCCTAGGCTTATTCTTGTCCAATTAGTGTTTCTGACCAATCTTGTGCATCCAATAGGTGTTTATGTGTCATTGGATGAACAATTAGGTCATTTTCGTCCTCCCTAGGCTAATTCTTGTCGAATTAGGGTTTTTAACTAATCTTGTGCATCCAATAGGTGTTTTTGTGTCATTGTTTGAATATTTAGGTCATTTTCGTCCTCCCTACACTTAATCTTGTCCAATTAGGGTTGTTAACCAATCTTGTGCACCCAATAGGTGTTTTTGTGTCATTGGATGAACATTTAGGTCATTTTCATTCTCGTTACGCTTAATCTTGTCCAATTTGGGTTTCTAACCAATCTTGTACATCCAATAGGTGTTTTTGTGTCATTGGATGAACAATTAGGTCATTTTCGTCCTCCCTAGGCTTATTCTTGTCCATTTAGGGTTTTTTTTTCCAATCTTGTGCATCCAATAGGTGTTTTTGTGTCATTGGATGAACATTTAGGTCATTTTCGTCCTCCCTAGGCTTATTCATGTCCAATTAGGGTTTTTAACCAATCTTGTACATCCAATAGGTGATTTTGTGTCATTGGATGAACAATTAGGTCATTTTCGTCCTCCCTAGGCTTAATCTGGTCCAATTAGGGATTTTAACTAATCTTGTGCATCCAATAGGTTTTTTTGTGTCATTGGATGAAAAATTAGGTCATTTTCGTCCTCCCTAGGCTAATTCTTGTCCAATTAGGGTTTTTAACTAATCTTGTACATCCAATAGGTGTTTTTGTGTCATTGGATGAACAATTAGGTCATTTTCGTCCTCCTTAGGCTTATTCTTGTCCAATTAGGGTTTGTAACCAATCTTGTGCATCCAATAGGTGTGTTTGTGTCATTGGTTGAACAATTAGGTCATTTTCGTCCTCCCTAGGCTTAATCTTGTCCAATTAGGGATTTTAACTAATCTTGTGCATCCAATAGGTGTTTTTGTGTCATTGGATGAACAAATAGGTCGTTTTCGTCCTCCCTAGGCTTATTCTTGTCCAATTAGTGTTTGTAACCAATCTTGTGCATCCAATAGGTGTGTTTGTGTCGTTGGTTGAACAATTAGGTCATTTTCCTCCTCCCTAGGCTTAATCTTGTCCAATTTGGGTTTTTAACTAATCTTGTGCATCCAATAGGTGTTTTTGTGTCATTGGATGAACAATTAGGTCATGTTCGTCCTCCCTAGGCTAATTCTTGTCCAATTAGGGTTTTTAACTAATCTTGTGCATCCAATAGGTGTTTTTGTGTTATTGGATGTACAATTAGGTCATTTTCGTCCTCCCTAGGCTTATTCATGTCCAATTAGGGTTTTTAACCAATCTTGTGTATCCAATAGGTGTTTTAGTGTCATTGGACGAACATTTAGGTCATTGTCGTCCTCCCTACACTTAATCTTGTCCAATTAGGGTTTCTAACCAATCTTGTGCATCCAATAGGTGTTTTTGTGTCATTGGATGAACAAATAGGTCATTTTCGTCCTCCCTAGGCTTATTCTTGTCCAATTAGTGTTTGTAACCAATCTTGTGCATCCAATAGGTGTGTTTGTGTCATTGGTTGAACAATTAGGTCATTTTCGTCCTCCCTAGGCTAAATCTTGTCCAATTAGGGTTTTTAACTAATCTTGTGCATCCAATAGGTGTTTTTGTGTTATTGGATGTACAATTAGGTCATTTTCGTACTCCCTAGGCTTATTCATGTCCAATTAGGGTTTTTAACCAATCTTGTGTATCCAATAGGTGTTTTAGTGTCATTGGACGAACATTTAGGTCATTGTCGTCCTCCCTACACTTAATCTTGTCCAATTAGGGTTTCTAACCAATCTTGTGCATCCAATAGGTGTTTTTGTGTCATTGGATGAACAAATAGGTCATTTTCGTCCTCCCTAGGCTTATTCTTGTCCAATTAGGGTTTGTAACCAATCTTGTGCATCCAATAGGTGTGTTTGTGTCATAGGTTGAACAATTAGGTCATTTTCGTCCTCCCTAGGCTTAATCTTGTCCAATTAGGGTTTTTAACTAATCTTGTGCATCCAATAGGTGTTTTTGTGTCATTGGATGAACAATTAGGTCATGTTCGTGCTCCCTAGCCTAATTCTTGTCCAATTAGGGTTTTTAACTAATCTTGTGCATCCAATAGGTGTTTTTGTGTCATTGGATGAACATTTAGGTCATTGTCGTCCTCCCTACACTTAATCTTGTCCAATTAGGGTTTCTAACCAATCTTGTGCATCCAATAGGTGTTTTTGTGTCATTGGATGAATAAATAGGTCATTCTCGTCCTCCCTAGGCTTATTCTTGTCCAATTAGGGTTTGTAACCAATCTTGTGCATCCAATAGGTGTGTTTGTGTCATAGGTTGAACAATTAGGTCATTTTCGTCCTCCCTAGGCTTAATCTTGTCCAATTAGGGTTTTTAACTAATCTTGTGCATCCAATAGGTGTTTTTGTGTCATTGGATGAACAATTAGGTCATTTTCGTCCTCCCTAGGCTTATTCTTGTCCAATTAGGGTTTTTAACTAATCTTGTGCATCCAATAGGTGTTTTTGTGTCATTGGATGAACAATTAGGTCATTTTCGTCCTCCCTAGGCTTATTCTTGTCCAATTAGGGTTTTTAACCAATCTTGTGCATCCAATAGGTGTTTTAGTGTCATTGGATGAACATTTAGGTCATTGTCGTCTTCCCTACACTTAAACTTGTCCAATTAGGGTTTCTAACCAATCTTGTGAATCCAATAGGTGTTTTTGTGTCATTGGATGAACAAATAGGTCATTTTCGTCCTCCCTAGGCTTATTCTTGTCCAATTAGTGTTTGTAACCAATCTTGTGCATCCAATAGGTGTGTTTGTGTCATAGGTTGAACAATTAGGTCATTTTCGTCCTCCCTAGGCTTAATCTTGTCCAATTAGGGTTTTTAACTAATCTTGTGCATCCAATAGGTGTTTTTGTGTCATTGGATGAACAATTAGGTCATGTTCGTCCTCCCTAGGCTAATTCTTGTCCAATTAGGGTTTTTAACTAATCTTGTGCATCCAATAGGTGTTTTTGTGTCATTGGATGAACAATTAGGTCATTTTCGTCCTCCCTAGGCTTATTCTTTTCCAATTAGGGTTTTTAACCAATCTTGTGCATCCAATAGGTGTTTTAGTGTCATTGGATGAACATTTAGGTCATTGTCGTCCTCCCTACACTTAATCTTTTCCAATTAGGGTTTCTAACCGATCTTGTGCATCCAATAGGTGTTTTTGTATCATTGGATGAACAATTAGGTCATTTTCGTCCTCCCTAGGTAATTGTTGTCCAATTAGGGTTTTTAACCAATCTTGTGCATCCAATAGGTGTTTTAGTGTCATTGGATGAACATTTAGGTCATTGTCGTCCTCCCTACACTTAATCTTGTCCAATTAGGGTTTCTAACCGATCTTGTGCATCCAATAGGTGTGTTTGTGTCATTGGATGAACAATTAGGTCATTTTCGTCCTCCCTAGGCTTATTCTTGTCCAATTAGGGTTTGTACCTAATCTTGTGCATCCAGTAGGTGTGTTTGTGTCATAGGTTGAACAATTAGGTTATTTTCGTCCTCCCTAGGCTTAATCTTGTCCAATTAGGGTTTTTAACTAATCTTGTGCATCCAATAGGTGTTTTTGTGTCATTGGATGAACAATTAGGTCATTTTCGTCCTCCCTAGGCTTATTCTTGTCCAATTAGGGTTTTTAACTAATCTTGTGCATCCAATAGGTGTTTTTGTGTCATTGGATGAACAATTAGGTCATTTTCGTCCTCCCTAGGCTTATTCTTTTCCAATTAGGGTTTTTAACCAATCTTGTGCATCCAATAGGTGTTTTAGTGTCATTGGATGAACATTTAGGTCATTGTCGTCCTCCCTACACTTAATCTTTTCCAATTAGGGTTTCTAACCGATCTTGTGCATCCAATAGGTGTTTTTGTATCATTGGATGAACAATTAGGTCATTTTCGTCCTCCCTAGGTAATTGTTGTCCAATTAGGGTTTTTAACCAATCTTGTGCATCCAATAGGTGTTTTGTGTCATTGGATGAACATTTAGGTCATTTTCGTCCACCCTACACTTAATCTTGTCCAATTAGGGTTTTTAACACATCTTGTGCATCCAATAGGGTTTTTTTTCTGTCATTGGATGAACATTTAGGTCATTTTCGTCGTCCCTAGGCTAATTCTTGTCCAACTAGGGTTTTTAACCAATCTTGTCCATCCAATAGGTGTTTTGTGTCATTGGATGAACATTTTGGTCATTTTCGTCCTCCCTACACTTAATCTATTCCGATTAGGGTTTTTAACCAATCTTGTGTATCCAATAGTTGTGTTTGTGTCATTGGGGGAACAATTAGGTCATTTTTGACCTCCCTAGGCTTATTCTTGTTCAATTAGAGTTTCTAAGCAATCTTGTGCATCCAATAGGTGTATTTGTGTCATTGGTTGAACAATTAGGTCGTTTTCGTCCTCCCTAGGCTAATTCTTGTCCAATTAGGGTTTTTAACTAATCTTGTACATCCAATAGGTGTTTTTGTGTCATTGGATGAACAATTAGGTCATTTTCGTCCTCCTTAGGCTTATTCTTGTCCAATTAGGGTTTGTAACCAATCTTGTGCATCCAATAGGTGTGTTTGTGTCATTGGTTGAACAATTAGGTCATTTTCGTCCTCCCTAGGCTTAATCTTGTCCAATTAGGGTTTTTAACTAATCTTGTGCATCCAATAGGTGTTTTTGTGTCATTGGATGAACAATTAGGTCATTTTCGTCCTCCCTAGGCTTATTCTTGTCCAATTAGGGTTTTTAACCAATCTTGTGCATCCAATAGGTGTTTTAGTGTCATTGGATGAACATTTAGGTCATTGTCGTCCTCCCTACACTTAATCTTGTCCAATTAGGGTTTCTAACCAATCTTGTGCATCCAATAGGTGTTTTTGTGTCATTGGATGAACAATTAGGTCATTTTCGTCCTCCCTAGGCTTATTCTTGTCCAATTAGGGTTTTTAACTAATCTTGTGCATCCAATAGGTGTTTTTGTGTCATTGGATGAACAATTAGGTCATTTTCGTCCTCCCTAGGCTTATTCTTGTCCAATTAGGGTTTTTAACCAATCTTGTGCATCCAATAGGTGTTTTTGTGTCATTGGATGAACAATTAGGTCATTTTCGTCCTCCCTAAACTTAATCTTGTCCAATTAGGGTTTCTAACCAATCTTGTGCATCCAATAGGTGTTTTTGTGTCATTGGATGAACAATTAGGTCATTTTCGTCCTCCCTAGGCTAATTCTTGTCCAATTAGGGTTTTTAACTAATCTTGTGCATCCAATAGGTGTTTTTGTGTCATTGTTTGAATATTTAGGTCATTTTCGTCCTCCCTACACTTAATCTTGTCCAATTAGGGTTGTTAACCAATCTTGTGCACCCAATAGGTGTTTTTGTGTCATTGGATGAACATTTAGGTCATTTTCATCCTCCTTACACTTAATCTTGTCCAATTTGGGTTTCTAACCAATCTTGTACATCCAATAGGTGTTTTTGTGTCATTGGATGAACAATTAGGTCATTTTCGTCCTCCCTAGGCTTATTCTTGTCCATTTAGGGTTTTTTTTTTCCAATCTTGTGCATCCAATAGGTGTTTTTGTGTCATTGGATGAACATTTAGGTCATTTTCGTCCTCCCTAGGCTTATTCATTTCCAATTAGGGTTTTTAACCAATCTTGTACATCCAATAGGTGATTTTGTGTCATTGAATGAACAATTAGGTCTTTTTCGTCCTCCCTAGGCTAATTCTTGTCCAATTAGGGTTGTTAACCAATCTTGTGCATCCAATAGCTGTTTTTGTGTCATGGGACGAACAATTAGGTCATTTTCGTCCTCCCTAGGCTTATTCATGTCCTATTAGGGTTTTTAACCAATCTTGTGCATCCAATAGGTGTTTTTGTGTCATTGGATGAAAAATTAGGTCATTTTCGTCCTCCCTAGGCTAATTCTTGTCCAATTAAGATTGTTAACCAATCTTGTGCATCCAATAGGTGTTTTTGTGTCATGGGACGAACAATTAGGTCATTATCGTCCTCCCTAGGCTTATTCATGTCCTATTAGGGTTTTTAACCAATCTTGTGCATCCAATAGGTGTTTTTGTGTCATTGGATGAACAATTAGGTCATTTTCGTCCTCCCTAGGCTTATTCTTGTCCAATTATGGTTTTTAACTAACCTTGATCATCCAATAGATGTTTTTGTGTCATTGGATGAACATTTAGGTCATTTTCGTCCTCCTTACACTTAATCTTGTCCAATTAGGGTTTCTAACCAATCTTGCGCGTCCAATAGGTGTATCTGTGTCATTGGATGAGCAATTAGGTCTTTTTCGTCCTCCTTAGGCTAATTCTTGTCCAATTAGGGTTGTTAACCAATCTTGTGCATCCAATAGGTGTTTTTGTGTCATGGGACGAACAATTAGGTCATTTTCGTCCTCCCTAGGCTTATTCATGTCCAATTAGGGTTTTTAACCAATCTTGTACATCCAATAGGTGTTTTTGTGTCATTGGATGAACAATTAGGTCATTTTCGTCCTCCCTAGGCTTATTCTTGTCCAATTAGGGTTTTTAACCAATCTTGTGCATCCAATAGGTGTTTTAGTGTCATTGGATGAACATTTAGGTCATTGTCGTCCTCCCTACACTTAATCTTGTCCAATTAGGGTTTCTAACCAATCTTGTGCATCCAATAGGTGTTTTTGTATCATTGGATGAACAATTAGGTCATTTTCGTCCTCTCTAGGTAATTGTTGTCCAATTAGCGTTTTTAACCAATCTTGTGCATCCAATAGGTGTTTTGTGTCATTTGATGAACATTTAGGTCATTTTCGTCCACCCTACACTTAATCTTGTCCAATTAGGGTTTTTAACACATCTTGTGCATCCAATAGGGTTTTTTTTTTGTCATTGGATGAACATTTAGGTCATTTTCGTCCTCCCTAGGCTAATTCTTGTCCAACTAGGGTTTTTAACCAATCTTGTCCATCCAATAGGTGTTTTGTGTCATTGGATGAACATTTTGGTCATTTTCGTCCTCCCTACACTTAATCTATTCCGATTAGGGTTTTTAACCAATCTTGTGTATCCAATAGTTGTGTTTGTGTCATTGGGGGAACAATTAGGTCATTTTTGACCTCCCTAGGCTTATTCTTGTTCAATTAGAGTTTCTAAGCAATCTTGTGCATCCAATAGGTGTATTTGTGTCATTGGTTGAACAATTAGGTCGTTTTCGTCCTCCCTAGGCTTATTCTTGTCCAATTAGGGTTTTTAACTAATCTTGTGCATCCAATAGGTGTTTTTGTGTCATTGGATGAACAATTAGGTCATTTTCGTCCTCCCTAGGCTTATTCTTGTCCAATTAGGGTTTGTACCCAATCTTGTGCATCCAGTAGGTGTGTTTGTGTCATTGGTTGAACAATTAGGTTATTTTCGTCCTCCCTAGGCTTAATCTTGTCCAATTAGGGTTTTTAACTAATCTTGTGCATCCAATAGGTGTTTTTGTGTCATTGGATGAACAATTAGATCATTTTCGTCATCCCTAGGCTAATTCTTGTCCAATTAGGGTTTTTAACTAATCTTGTGCATCCAATAGGTGTTTTTGTGTCATTGTTTGAATATTTAGGTCATTTTCGTCCTCCCTACACTTAATCTTGTCCAATTAGGGTTGTTAACCAATCTTGTGCACCCAATAGGTGTTTTTGTGTCATTGGATGAACATTTAGGTCATTTTCATCCTCCTTACACTTAATCTTGTCCAATTTGGGTTTCTAACCAATCTTGTACATCCAATAGGTGTTTTTGTGTCATTGTATGAACAATTAGGTCATTTTCGTCCTCCCTAGGCTTATTCTTGTCCATTTAGGGTTTTTTTTTCCAATCTTGTGCATCCAATAGGTGTTTTTGTGTCATTGGATGAACATTTAGGTCATTTTCGTCCTCCCTAGGCTTATTCATTTCCAATTAGGGTTTTTAACCAATCTTGTACATCCAATAGGTGATTTTGTGTCATTGGATGAACAATAAGGTCTTTTTCGTCCTCCCTAGGCTAATTCTTGTCCAATTAGGGTTGTTAACCAATCTTGTGCATCCAATAGCTGTTTTTGTGTCATGGGACGAACAATTAGGTCATTTTCGTCCTCCCTAGGCTTATTCATGTCCTATTAGGGTTTTTAACCAATCTTGTGCATGCAATAGGTGTTTTTGTGTCATTGGATGAACATTTAGGTCATTTTCATCCTCCTTACACTTAATCTTGTCCAATTTGGGTTTCTAACCAATCTTGTACATCCAATAGGTGTTTTTGTGTCATTGGATGAAAAATTAGGTCATTTTCGTCCTCCCTAGGCTAATTCTTGTCCAATTAGGGTTGTTAACCAATCTTGTGCATCCAATAGGTGTTTTTGTGTCATGGGACGAACAATTAGGTCATTATCGTCCTCCCTAGGCTTATTCATGTCCTATTAGGGTTTTTAACCAATCTTGTGCATCCAATAGGTGTTTTTGTGTCATTGGATGAACAATTAGGTCATTTTCGTCCTCCCTAGGCTTCTTCTTGTCCAATTATGGTTTTTAACTAACCTTGATCATCCAATAGATGTTTTTGTGTCATTGGATGAACATTTAGGTCATTTTCGTCCTCCTTACACTTAATCTTGTCCAATTAGGGTTTCTAACCAATCTTGCGCGTCCAATAGGTGTATCTGTGTCATTGGATGAGCAATTAGGTCTTTTTCGTCCTCCTTAGGCTAATTCTTGTCCAATTAGGGTTGTTAACCAATCTTGTGCATCCAATAGGTGTTTTTGTGTCATGGGACGAACAATTAGGTCATTTTCGTCCTCCCTAGGCTTATTCATGTCCAATTAGGGTTTTTCACCAATCTTGTACATCCAATAGGTGTTTTTGTGTCATTGGATGAACAATTAGGTTATTTTCGTCCTCCCTAGGCTTATTCTTGTCCAATTAGGGTTTTTAACCAATCTTGTGCATCCAATAGGTGTTTTAGTGTCATTGGATGAACATTTAGGTCATTGTCGTCCTCCCTACACTTAATCTTGTCCAATTAGGGTTTCTAACCAATCTTGTGCATCCAATAGGTGTTTTTGTATCATTGGATGAACAATTAGGTCATTTTCGTCCTCCCTAGGTAATTGTTGTCCAATTAGCGTTTTTAACCAATCTTGTGCATCCAATAGGTGTTTTGTGTCATTGGATGAACATTTAGGTCATTTTCGTCCACCCTACACTTAATCTTGTCCAATTAGGGTTTTTAACACATCTTGTGCATCCAATAGGGTTTTTTTTCTGTCATTGGATGAACATTTAGGTCATTTTCGTCCTCCCTAGGCTAATTCTTGTCCAACTAGGGTTTTTAACCAATCTTGTCCATCCAATAGGTGTTTTGTGTCATTGGATGAACATTTTGGTCATTTTCGTCCTCCCTACACTTAATCTATTCCGATTAGGGTTTTTAACCAATCTTGTGTATCCAATAGTTGTGTTTGTGTCATTGGGGGAACAATTAGGTCATTTTTGACCTCCCTAGGCTTATTCTTGTTCAATTAGAGTTTCTAAGCAATCTTGTGCATCCAATAGGTGTATTTGTGTCATTGGTTGAACAATTAGGTCGTTTTCGTCCTCCCTAGGCTAATTCTTGTCCAATTAGGGTTTTTAACTAATCTTGTACATCCAATAGGTGTTTTTGTGTCATTGGATGAACAATTAGGTCATTTTCGTCCTCCTTAGGCTTATTCTTGTCCAATTAGGGTTTGTAACCAATCTGGTGCATCCAATAGGTGTATTTGTGTCATTGGTTGAACAATTAGGTCATTTTCGTCCTCCCTAGGCTTAATCTTGTCCAATTAGGGATTTTAACTAATCTTGTGCATCCAATAGGTGTTTTTGTGTCATTGGATGAACAAATAGGTCGTTTTCGTCCTCCCTAGGCTTATTCTTGTCCAATTAGTGTTTGTAACCAATCTTGTGCATCCAATAGGTGTGTTTGTCTCGTTGGTTGAACAATTAGGTCATTTTCCTCCTCCCTAGGCTTAATCTTGTCCAATTTGGGTTTTTAACTAATCTTGTGCATCCAATAGGTGTTTTTGTGTCATTGGATGAACAATTAGGTCATGTTCGTCCTCCCTAGGCTTAATCTTGTCCAATTAGGGTTTTTAACTAATCTTGTGCATCCAATAGGTGTTTTTGTGTCATTGGATGAACAATTAGGTCATGTTTGTCCTCCCTAGGCTAATTCTTGTCCAATTAGGGTTTTTAACTAATCTTGTGCATCCAATAGGTGTTTTTGTGTCATTGCATAAACAATTAGGTCATTTTCGTCCTCCCTAGGCTTATTCTTTTCCAATTAGGGTTTTTAACCAATCTTGTGCATCCAATAGGTGTTTTAGTGTCATTGGATGAACATTTAGGTCATTGTCGTCCTCCCTACACTTAATCTTGTCCAATTAGGGTTTCTAACCGATCTTGTGCATCCAATAGGTGTTTTTGTATCATTGGATGAACAATTAGGTCATTTTCGTCCTCCCTAGGTAATTGTTGTCCAATTAGGGTTTTTAACCAATCTTGTGCATCCAATAGGTGTTTTTGTGTCATTGGATGAACATTTAGGTCATTTTCGTCCACCCTACACTTAATCTTGTCCAATTAGGGTTTTAACACATCTTGTGCATCCAATAGGGTTTTTTTTCTGTCATTGGATGATCATTTAGGTCATTTTCGTCCTCCCTAGGCTAAATCTTGTCCAACTAGGGTTTTTAACCAATCTTGTCCATCCAATAGGTGTTTTGTGTCATTGGATGAACATTTTGGTCATTTTCGTCCTCCCTACACTTAATCTATTCCGATTAGGGTTTTTAACCAATCTTGTGTATCCAATAGTTGTGTTTGTGTCATTGGGGGAACAATTAGGTCATTTTTGACCTCCCTAGGCTTATTCTTGTTCAATTAGAGTTTCTAAGCAATCTTGTGCATCCAATAGGTGTATTTGTGTCATTGGTTGAACAATTAGGTCGTTTTCGTCCTCCCTAGGCTAATTCTTGTCCAATTAGGGTTTTTAACTAATCTTGTACATCCAATAGGTGTTTTTGTGTCATTGGATGAACAATTAGGTCATTTTCGTCCTCCTTAGGCTTATTCTTGTCCAATTAGGGTTTGTAACCAATCTTGTGCATCCAATAGGTGTGTTTGTGTCATTGGTTGAACAATTAGGTCATTTTCGTCCTCCCTAGGCTTAATCTTGTCCAGTTAGGGATTTTAACTAATCTTGTGCTTCCAATAGGTGTTTTTGTGTCATTGGATGAACAAATAGGTCATTTTCGTCCTCCCTAGGCTTATTCTTGTCCAATTAATGTTTGTAACCAATCTTGTGCATCCAATAGGTGTGTTTGTGTCGTTGGTTGAACAATTAGGTCATTTTCCTCCTCCCTAGGCTTAATCTTGTCCAATTTGGGTTTTTAACTAATCTTGTGCATCCAATAGGTGTTTTTGTGTCATTGGATGAACCATTAGGTCATGTTCGTCCTGCCTAGTCTTAATCTTGTCCAATTAGGGTTTTTAACTAATCTTGTGCATCCAATAGGTGTTTTTGTGTCATTGGATGAACAATTAGGTCATGTTCGTCCTCCCTAGGCTAATTCTTGTCCAATTAGGGTTTTTAACTAATCTTGTGCATCCAATAGGTGTTTTTGTGTCATTGGATGAACAATTAGGTCATTTTCGTCCTCCCTAGGCTTATTCTTTTCCAATTAGGGTTTTTAACCAATCTTGTGCATCCAATAGGTGTTTTAGTGTCATTGGATGAACATTTAGGTCATTGTCGTCCTCCCTACACTTAATCTTGTCCAATTAGGGTTGTTAACCAATCTTGTGCATCCAATAGGTGTTTTTGTGTCATGGGACGAACAATTAGGTCATTTTCGTCCTCCCTAGGCTTATTCTTGTCCAATTAGTGTTTGTAACCAATCTTGTGCATCCAATAGGTGTGTTTGTGTCATTGGTTGAACAATTAGGTCATTTTCGTCCTCCCTAGGCTTAATCTTGTCCAATTAGGGTTTTTAACTAATCTTGTGCATCCAATAGGTGTTTTTGTGTCATTGGATGAACAATTAGGTCATGTTCGTCCTCCCTAGGCTAATTCTTGTCCAATTAGGGTTTTTAACTAATCTTGTGCATCCAATAGGTGTTTTTGTGTTATTGGATGTACAATTAGGTCATTTTCGTACTCCCTAGGCTTATTCATGTCCAATTAGGGTTTTTAACCAATCTTGTGTATCCAATAGGTGTTTTAGTGTCATTGGACGAACATTTAGGTCATTGTCGTCCTCCCTACACTTAATCTTGTCCAATTAGGGTTTCTAACCAATCTTGTGCATCCAATAGGTGTTTTTGTGTCATTGGATGAACAAATAGGTCATTTTCGTCCTCCCTAGGCTTATTCTTGTCCAATTAGGGTTTGTAACCAATCTTGTGCATCCAATAGGTGTGTTTGTGTCATAGGTTGAACAATTAGGTCATTTTCGTCCTCCCTAGGCTTAATCTTGTCCAATTAGGGTTTTTAACTAATCTTGTGCATCCAATAGGTGTTTTTGTGTCATTGGATGAACAATTAGGTCATGTTCGTGCTCCCTAGCCTAATTCTTGTCCAATTAGGGTTTTTAACTAATCTTGTGCATCCAATAGGTGTTTTTGTGTCATTGGTTGAATATTTAGGTCATTTTCGTCCTCCCTACACTTAATCTTGTCCAATTAGGGTTGTTAACCAATCTTGTGCACCCAATAGGTGTTTTTGTGTCATTGGATGAACATTTAGGTCATTTTCATCCTCCTTACACTTAATCTTGTCCAATTTGGGTTTCTAACCAATCTTGTACATCCAATAGGTGTTTTTGTGTCATTGGATGAACAATTAGGTCATTTTCGTCCTCCCTAGGCTTATTCTTGTCCATTTAGGGTTTTTTTTTCCAATCTTGTGCATCCAATAGGTGTTTTTGTGTCATTGGATGAACAATTAGATCATTTTCGTCATCCCTAGGCTAATTCTTGTCCAATTAGGGTTTTTAACTAATCTTGTGCATCCAATAGGTGTTTTTGTGTCATTGTTTGAATATTTAGGTCATTTTCGTCCTCCCTACACTTAATCTTGTCCAATTAGGGTTGTTAACCAATCTTGTGCACCCAATAGGTGTTTTTGTGTCATTGGATGAACATTTAGGTCATTTTCATTCTCGTTACGCTTAATCTTGTCCAATTTGGGTTTCTAACCAATCTTGTACATCCAATAGGTGTTTTTGTGTCATTGGATGAACAATTAGGTCATTTTCGTCCTCCCTAGGCTTATTCTTGTCCATTTAGGGTTTTTTTTTCCAATCTTGTGCATCCAATAGGTGTTTTTGTGTCATTGGATGAACATTTAGGTCATTTTCGTCCTCCCTAGGCTTATTCATGTCCAATTAGGGTTTTTAACCAATCTTGTACATCCAATAGGTGATTTTGTGTCATTGGATGAACAATTACGTCATTTTCGTCCTCCCTAGGCTTAATCTGGTCCAATTAGGGATTTTAACTAATCTTGTGCATCCAATAGGTGTTTTTGTGTCATTGGATGAAAAATTAGGTCATTTTCGTCCTCCCTAGGCTAATTCTTGTCCAATTAGGGTTTTTAACTAATCTTGTACATCCAATAGGTGTTTTTGTGTCATTGGATGAACAATTAGGTCATTTTCGTCCTCCTTAGGCTTATTCTTGTCCAATTAGGGTTTGTAACCAATCTTGTGCATCCAATAGGTGTGTTTGTGTCATTGGTTGAACAATTAGGTCATTTTCGTCCTCCCTAGGCTTAATCTTGTCCAATTAGGGATTTTAACTAATCTTGTGCATCCAATAGGTGTTTTTGTGTCATTGGATGAACAAATAGGTCGTTTTCGTCCTCCCTAGGCTTATTCTTGTCCAATTAGTGTTTGTAACCAATCTTGTGCATCCAATAGGTGTGTTTGTGTCGTTGGTTGAACAATTAGGTCATTTTCCTCCTCCCTAGGCTTAATCTTGTCCAATTTGGGTTTTTAACTAATCTTGTGCATCCAATAGGTGTTTTTGTGTCATTGGATGAACAATTAGGTCATGTTCGTCCTCCCTAGGCTTAATCTTGTCCAATTAGGGTTTTTAACTAATCTTGTGCATCCAATAGGTGTTTTTGTGTCATTGGATGAACAATTAGGTCATTTTCGTCCTCCCTAGGCTTATTCTTTTCCAATTAGGGTTTTTAACCAATCTTGTGCATCCAATAGGTGTTTTAGTGTCATTGGATGAACATTTAGGTCATTGTCGTCCTCCCTACACTTAATCTTGTCCAATTAGGGTTTCTAACCGATCTTGTGCATCCAATAGGTGTTTTTGTATCATTGGATGAACAATTAGGTCATTTTCGTCCTCCCTAGGTAATTGTTGTCCAATTAGGGTTTTTAACCAATCTTGTGCATCCAATAGGTGTTTTGTGTCATTGGATGAACATTTAGGTCATTTTCGTCCACCCTACACTTAATCTTGTCCAATTAGGGTTTTTAACACATCTTGTGCATCCAATAGGGTTTTTTTTCTGTCATTGGATGAACATTTAGGTCATTTTCGTCCTCCCTAGGCTAATTCTTGTCCAACTAGGGTTTTTAACCAATCTTGTCCATCCAATAGGTGTTTTGTGTCATTGGATGTACATTTTGATCATTTTCGTCCTCCCTACACTTAATCTATTCCGATTAGGGTTTTTAACCAATCTTGTGTATCCAATAGTTGTGTTTGTGTCATTGGGGGAACAATTAGGTCATTTTTGACCTCCCTAGGCTTATTCTTGTTCAATTAGAGTTTCTAAGCAATCTTGTGCATCCAATAGGTGTATTTGTGTCATTGGTTGAACAATTAGGTCGTTTTCGTCCTCCCTAGGCTAATTCTTGTCCAATTAGGGTTTTTAACTAATCTTGTACATCCAATAGGTGTTTTTGTGTCATTGGATGAACAATTAGGTCATTTTCGTCCTCCTTAGGCTTACCCTTGTCCAATTAGGGTTTGTAACCAATCTTGTGCATCCAATAGGTGTGTTTGTGTCATTGGTTGAACAATTAGGTCATTTTCGTCCTCCCTAGGCTTAATCTTGTCCAATTAGGGATTTTAACTAATCTTGTGCATCCAATAGGTGTTTTTGTGTCATTGGATGAACAATTAGGTCATTTTCGTCCTCCCTAGGCTAATTCTTGTCCAATTAGGGATTTTAACCAATCTTGTGCACCCAATAGGTGTTTTTGTGTCATTGTTTGAATATTTAGGTCATTTTCGTCCTCCCTACACTTAATATTGTCCAATTAGGGTTGTTAACCAATCTTGTGCATCCAATAAGTGTTTTGTGTCATTGGATGAACAATTAGGTCATTTCCGTCCTCCCTAGGCTTATTCTTGTCCAATTAGGGTTTTAAACCAATCTTGTGCAGCCAATAGGTGTTTTTGTGTCATTGGATGAACAATTAGGTCATTCTCGTCCTCCCTAGGCTAATTCTTGTCCAATTAGGGTTTTTTTTTCCAATCTTGTGCATCCAATAGGTGTTTTTGTGTCATTGGATGAACAATTAGGTCATGTTCGTCCTCCCTAGGCTAATTCTTGTCCAATTAGGGTTTTTAACTAATCTTGTACATCCAATAGGTGTTTTTGTGTCATTGTATGAACAATTAGGTCATTTTCGTCCTCCCTAGGCTAATTCTTGTCCAATTAGGGTTTTTTTTTCCAATCTTGTGCATCCAATAGGTGTTTTTGTGTCATTGGATGAACAATTAGGTCATTTTCGTCCTCCCTAGGCTTATTCTTGTCCAATTAGGGTTTTTAACCAATCTTGTGCATCCAATAGGTGTTTTAGTGTCATTGGATGAACATTTAGGTCATTGTCGTCTTCCCTACACTTAATCTTGTCCAATTAGGGTTTCTAACCAATCTTGTGCATCCAATAGGTGTTTTAGTGTAATTGGATGAACAATTAGGTCATTTCTGTCCTCCCTAGGCTTATTCTTGTCCAATTAGGGTTTTTTTTTTCCAATCTTGTGCATCCAATAGCTGTTTTTGTGTCATTGGATGAACATTTAGGTCATTTTCTTCCTCCCTAGGCTAATTGTTGTCCAATTAGGGTTTTTAACCAATCTGGTGCATCCAATAGGTGTTTTGTGTCATTGGATGAACATTTAGGTCATTTTCTTCCTCCCTACACTTAATCTTGTCCAATTAGGGTTTTTAACACATCTTGTGCATCCAATGGGGTTTTTTTGTGTCATTGGATGAACATTTAGGTCATTTTCGTCCTCCCTAGGCTAATTCTTGTCCAATTAGGGTTTTTAACCAATGTTGTCCATCCAATAGGTGTTTTGTGTCATTGGATGAACATTTTGGTCATTTTCGTCCTCCCTACACTTAATCTTGTCCAATTAGGGTTTTTAACCAATCTTGTGTATCCAATAGTTGTGTTAGTGTCATTGGGTGAACAATGAGGTCATTTTTGACCTCCCTAGGCTTATTCTTGTTCAATTAGAGTTTCTAAGCAATCTTGTGCATCCAATAGGTGTGTTTGTGTCATTGGTTGAACAATTAGGTCGTTTTCGTCCTCCCTAGGCTTATTCTTGTCCAATTAGGGTTTTTAACTAATCTTGTGCATCCAATAGGTGTTTTTGTGTCATTGGATGAACAATTAGGTCATTTTCGTCCTCCCAAGGCTTATTCTTTTCCAATTATGGTTTGTAACCAATCTTGGGCATCCAATAGGTGTGTTTGTGTCATTGGTTGAACAATTAGGTCATTTTCGTCCTCCCAAGGCTTATTCTTGTCCAATTAGGGTTTTTAACTAATCTTGTGCACCCAATAGGTGTTTTTGTGTCATTGTTTGAATATTTAGGTCATTTTCGTCCTCCCTACACTTAATATTGTCCAATTAGGGTTGTTAACCAATCTTGTGCATCCAATAAGTGTTTTGTGTCATTGGATGAACAATTAGGTTATTTTCGTCCTCCCTAGGCTTATTCATGTCCAATTAGGGTTTTAAACCAATCTTGTGCAGCCAATAGGTGTTTTTGTGTCATTGGATGAACAATTAGGTCATTCTCGTCCTCCCTAGGCTTATTCTTGTCTAATTAGGGTTTTTAATTAATATTGTGCATCCAATAGGTTTTTTTGTGTCATTGGATGAACATTTAGGTCTTTTGCATCCTCCTTAGACTTAATCTTGTCCAATTAGGGTTTCTAACCAATCTTGTGCATCCAATAGGTGTTTTTGTGTCATTGGATGAACAATTAGGTCTTTTTCGTCCTCCCTAGGCTAATTCTTGTCCAATTAGGGTTGTTAACCAATCTTGTGCATCCAATAGGTGTTTTGTGTCATTGAATG
>JBBPBS010000471.1:209669-229791 GCA_037974835.1 Cicer judaicum | reverse complement strand
TTCTCCCTAAGCTTATTCATGTCCAATTAGGGTTTTTAACCAATCTTATGCATCCAATAGGTGTTTTTGTGTCATTGGATGAACAATTAGGTCATTTTCGTCCTCACTAGGCTTATTCTTGTCCATTTAGGGTTTTTAACCAATCTTGTGAATCCAATAGGTGTTTTTGTGTCATTGGATGAACATTTAGGTCATTTTCGTCCTCCCTACACTTAATCTTGTCCAATTAGGGTTTCTAACCAATCTTGTGCAACCAATAGGTGTTTTTGTGTCATTGGATGAACAATTAGGTCATTTTCGTCCTCCCTAGGCTAATTCATGTCCAATTAGGGTTTTTAACCAAGCTTGTGCATCCAATAGGTGTTTTTGTGTCATGGGACGAACAATTAGGTCATTTTCGTCCTCCCTTGGCTTATTCATGTCCAATTAGGGTTGTTAACCAATCTTGTGCACCCAATAGGTGTTTTTGTGTCATTGGATGAACATTTAGGTCATTTTCATCCTCCTTACACTTAATCTTGTCCAATTTGGGTTTCTAACCAATCTTGTACATCCAATCGGTGATTTTGTGTCATTGGATGAATAATTAGGTCATTTTCGTCCTCCCTAGGCTTATTCTTGTCCAATTAGGGTTTTTAACCATTCTTGTTCATCCAATAGGTGTTTTAGTGTCATTGGATGAACATTTAGGTCATTGTCGTCCTCCCTACACTTAATCTTGTCCAATTAAGGTTTCTAACCAATCTTGTGCATCCAATAGGTGTTTTTGTGTTATTGGATGAACAATTAGGTCATTTTCGTCCTCCCTAGGCTTATTCTTGTCCAATTAGGGTTTTTAACTAATCTTGTGCATCCAATAGGTGTTTTTGTGTCATTGGATGAACAATTAGGTCATTTTCGTCCTCCTTAGGCTTATTCTTGTCCAATTAGGGTTTCTAACTAATCTTGTGCATCCAATAGGTGTGTTTGTGTCATGGGTTGAACAATGAGCTCACTTTCGTCCTCCCTAGGCTTATTCTTGTACAATTAGGGTTTTTAACTAATCTTGTGCATTCAATAGGTGTTTTTGTGTCATTGTTTGAATATTTAGGTCATTTACGTCCTCCCTACACTTAATCTTGTCCAATTAGGGTTGTTAACCAATCTTTTGCACCCAATAGGTGTTTTTGTGTCATTGGATGAACATTTAGGTCATTTTCATCCTCCTTACACTTAATCTTGTCCAATTTGGGTTTCTAACCAATCTTGTACATCCAATAGGTGTTTTTGTGTCATTGGATGAACAATTAGGTCATTTTCGTCCTCCCTAGGCTTATTCTTGTCCATTTAGGGTTTTTTTTTCCAATCTTGTGCATCCAATAGGTGTTTTTGTGTCATTGGATGAACATTTAGGTCATTTTCGTCCTCCCTAGGCTTATTCATTTCCAATTAGGGTTTTTAACCAATCTTGTACATCCAATAGGTGTTTTTGTGTCATTGTTTGAATATTTAGGTCATTTTCGTCCTCCCTACACTTAATCTTGTCCAATTAGGGTTGTTAACCAATCTTGTGCACCCAATAGGTGTTTTTGTGTCATTGGATGAACATTTAGGTCATTTTCATCCTCCTTACACTTAATCTTGTCCAATTTGGGTTTCTAACCAATCTTGTACATCCAATAGGTGTTTTTGTGTCATTGGATGAACAATTAGGTCATTTTCGTCCTCCCTAGGCTTATTCTTGTCCATTTAGGGTTTTTTTTTCCAATCTTGTGCATCCAATAGGTGTTTTTGTGTCATTGGATGAACAATTAGATCATTTTCGTCATCCCTAGGCTAATTCTTGTCCAATTAGGGTTTTTAACTAATCTTGTGCATCCAATAGGTGTTTTTGTGTCATTGTTTGAATATTTAGGTCATTTTCGTCCTCCCTACACTTAATCTTGTCCAATTAGGGTTGTTAACCAATCTTGTGCACCCAATAGGTGTTTTTGTGTCATTGGATAAACATTTAGGTCATTTTCATCCTCCATACACTTAATCTTGTCCAATTAGGGATTTTAACTAATCTTGTGCATCCAATAGGTGTTTTTGTGTCATTGGATGAACATTTAGGTCATTGTCGTCCTCCCTACACTTAATCTTGTCCAATTAGGGTTTCTAACCAATCTTGTGCATCCAATAGGTGTTTTTGTGTTATTGGATGTACAATTAGGTCATTTTCGTCCTCCCTAGGCTTATTCTTGTCCAATTAGGGTTTTTAACTAATCTTGTGCATCCAATAGGTGTTTTTGTGTCATTGGATGAACAATTAGGTCATTTTCGTCCTCCTTAGCCTTATTCTTGTCCGATTAGGGTTTGTAACCAATCTTGTGCATCCAATAGGTGTGTTTGTGTCATTGGTTGAACAATTAGGTCATTTTCGTCCTCGTTAGGCTTAATCTTGTCCAATTAGGGATTTTAACTAATCTTGTGCATCCAATAGGTGTTTTTGTGTCATTGGATGAACAATTAGGTCATTTTCGTACTCCCTAGGCTAATTCTTGTCCAATTTGGGTTTTTAACTAATCTTGTGCATCCAATAGGTGTTTTTGTGTCATTGTTTGAATATTTAGGTCATTTTCGTCCTCCCTACACTTAATCTTGTCCAATTAGGGTTGTTAACCAATCTTGTGCACCCAATAGGTGTTTTTGTGTCATTGGATGAACATTTAGGTCATTTTCATCCTTCATACACTTAATCTTGTCCAATTAGGGATTTTAACTAATCTTGTGCATCCAATAGGTGTTTTTGTGTCATTGGATGAACATTTAGGTCATTGTCGTCCTCCCTACACTTAATCTTGTCCAATTAGGGTTTCTAACCAATCTTGTGCATCCAATAGGTGTTTTTGTGTCATTGGATGAACAATTAGGTCATTTTCGTCCTCCCTAGGCTAATTCTTGTCCAATTAGGGTTTCTAACCAATCTTGTGCATCCATTAGGTGTTTTTGTGTCATTGGATGAACAATTAGGTCATTTTCGTCCTCCCTAGGCTAATTCTTGTCCAATTAGGGTTTTTGACCAATCTTGTGCATCCAATAGGTGTTTTTGTGTCATTGGATGAACAATTAGGTCATTTTCGTCCACCCTAGGCTAATTCTTGTCCAATTAGGGTTTTTAACCAATCTTGTGCATCCAATAGGTGTTTTGTGTCATTGAATGAACAATTAGGTCATTTTCGTCCTCCCTAGGCTTATTCTTGTCAAATTAGGGTTTCTAACCAATCTTGTGCCTCCAATAGGTGTTTTTGTGTCATTGGAAGAATATTTAGGTCATAATCGTCCTCCCTACACTTAATCTTGTCCAATTAGGGTTTTTAACCAATCTTGTGCATCCAATAGGTGTTTTGTGTCATTGGATGAACAATTAGGTCATTTTCGTCCTCCCTAGGCTTATTCTTGTCAAATTAGGGTTTCTAACCAATCTTGTGCATCCAATAGGTGTTTTTGTGTCATTGGATGAACAATTAGGTCATTTTCGTCCTCCCTACACTTAATCTTGTCCAATTAGGGTTTCTAACCAATCTTGTGCATCCAATAGGTGTTTTGTGTCATTGGATGAACATTTAGGTCATTTTCGTCCTCCCTACACTTAATCTTGTCCAATTAGGGTTTCTAACCAATCTTGTGCATCCAATAGGTGTTTTTGTGTCATTGGATGAACAATTAGGTCATTTTCGTCCTCCCTAGGCTTATTCTTGTCCAATTAGGGTTTTTAACTAATCTTGTGCATCCAATAGGTGTTTTTGTGTCATTGGATGAACAATTAGGTCATTTTCGTCCTCCTTAGGCTTATTCTTGTCCGATTAGGGTTTGTAACCAATCTTGTGCATCCAATAGGTGTGTTTGTGTCATTGGTTGAACAATTAGGTCATTTTCGTCCTCGCTAGGCTTAATCTTGTCCAATTAGGGATTTTAACTAATCTTGTGCATCCAATAGGTGTTTTTGTGTCATTGGATGAACAATTAGGTCATTTTCGTCCTCCCTAGGCTAATTCTTGTCCAATTAGGGTTTTTAACTAATCTTGTGCATCCAATAGGTGTTTTTGTGTTATTGGATGTACAATTAGGTCATTTTCGTCCTCCCTAGGCTTATTCTTGTCCAATTAGGGTTTTTAACTAATCTTGTGCATCCAATAGGTGTTTTTGTGTCATTGGATGAACAATTAGGTCATTTTCGTCCTCCCTAGGCTTATTCTTGTCCAATTAGGGTTTGTACCCAATCTTGTGCATCCAGTAGGTGTGTTTGTGTCATAGGTTGAACAATTAGGTTATTTTCGTCCTCCCTAGGCTTAATTTTTTCCAATTAGGGTTTTTAACTAATCTTGTGCATCCAATAGGTGTTTTTGTGTCATTGGATGAACAATTAGATCATTTTCGTCCTCCCTAGGCTAATTCTTGTCCAATTAGGGTTCTTAACTAATCTTGTGCATCCAATAGGTGTTTTTGTGTCATTGTTTGAATATTTAGGTCATTTTCGTCCTCCCTACACTTAATCTTGTCCAATTAGGGTTGTTAACCAATCTTGTGCACCCAATAGGTGTTTTTGTGTCATTGGATGAACATTTAGGTCATTTTCATCCTCCTTACACTTAATCTTGTCCAATTTGGGTTTCTAACCAATCTTGTACATCCAATAGGTATTTTTGTGTCATTGGATGAACAATTAGGTCATTTTCGTCCTCCCTAGGCTTATTCTTGTCCAATTAGTGTTTCTGACCAATCTTGTGCATCCAATAGGTGTTTATGTGTCATTGGATGAACAATTAGGTCATTTTCGTCCTCCCTAGGCTAATTCTTGTCGAATTAGGGTTTTTAACTAATCTTGTGCATCCAATAGGTGTTTTTGTGTCATTGTTTGAATATTTAGGTCATTTTCGTCCTCCCTACACTTAATCTTGTCCAATTAGGGTTGTTAACCAATCTTGTGCACCCAATAGGTGTTTTTGTGTCATTGGATGAACATTTAGGTCATTTTCATCCTCCATACACTTAGTCTTGTCCAATTAGGGATTTTAACTAATCTTGTGCATCCAATAGGTGTTTTTGTGTCATTGGATGAACATTTAGGTCATTGTCGTCCTCCCTACACTTAATCTTGTCCAATTAGGGTTTCTAACCAATCTTGTGCATCCAATAGGTGTTTTTGTGTCATTGGATGAACAAATAGGTCATTTTCGTCCTCCCTAGGCTTATTCTTGTCCAATTAGGGTTTGTAACCAATCTTGTGCATCCAATAGGTGTGTTTGTGTCCTTGGTTAAACAATGAGGTCATTTTCGTCCTCCCTAGGCTTATTCTTGTACAATTAGGGTTTTTAACTAATCTTGTGCATTCAATAGGTGTTTTTGTGTCATTGTTTGAATATTTAGGTCATTTTCGTCCTCCCTACACTTAATCTTGTCCAATTAGGGTTGTTAACCAATCTTGTGCACCCAATAGGTGTTTTTGTGTCATTGGATGAACATTTAGGTCATTTTCATCCTCCTTACACTTAATCTTGTCCAATTTGGGTTTCTAACCAATCTTGTACATCCAATAGGTATTTTTGTGTCATTGGATGAACAATTAGGTCATTTTCGTCCTCCCTAGGCTTATTCTTGTCCATTTAGGGTTTTTTTTTTCCAATCTTGTGCATCCAATAGGTGTTTTTGTGTCATTGGATGAACATTTAGGTCATTTTCGTCCTCCCTAGGCTTATTCATGTCCAATTAGGGTTTTTAACCAATCTTGTACATCCAATAGGTGATTTTGTGTCATTGGATGAACAATTAGGTCATTTTCGTCCTCCCTAGGCTTAATCTGGACTAATTAGGGATTTTAACTAATCTTGTGCATCCAATAGGTGTTTTTGTGTCATTGGATGAACAATTAGGTCATTTCCGTCCTCCCTAGGCTAATTCTTGTCCAATTAGGGTTTTTAACTAATCTTGTGCATCCAATAGGTGTTTTTGTGTTATTGGATGTACAATTAGGTCATTTTCGTCCTCCCTAGGCTTATTCTTGTCCAATTAGGGTTTTTAACTAATCTTGTGCATCCAATAGGTGTTTTTGTGTCATTGGATGAACAATTAGGTCATTTTCGTCCTCCTTAGGCTTATTCTTGTCCAATTACGGTTTGTAACCAATCTTGTGCATCCAATAGGTGTGTTTGTGTCATTGGTTGAACAATTAGGTCATTTTCGTCCTCCCTAGGCTTAATCTTGTCCAATTAGGGATTTTAACTAATCTTGTGCATCCAACAGGTGTTTTTGTGTCATTGGATGAACAATTAGGTCATTTTCGTCCTCCCTAGGCTAATTCTTGTCCAATTAGGGATTTTAACCAATCTTGTGCACCCAATAGGTGTTTTTGTGTCATTGTTTGAATATTTAGGTCATTTTCGTCCTCCCTACACTTAATATTGTCCAATTAGGGTTGTTAACCAATGTTGTGCATCCAATAAGTGTTTTGTGTCATTGGATGAACAATTAGGTCATTTCCGTCCTCCCTAGGCTTATTCTTGTCCAATTAGGGTTTTAAACCAATCTTGTGCAGTCAATAGGTGTTTTTGTGTCATTGGATGAACAATTAGGTCATTCTCGTCCTCCCTAGGCTTATTCTTGTCTAATTAGGGTTTTTAACTAATATTGTGCATCCAATAGGTGTTTTTGTGTCATTGGATGAACATTTAGGTCTTTTGCATCCTCCTTAGACTTAATCTTGTCCAATTAGGGTTTCTAACCAATCTTGTGCATCCAATAGGTGTTTTTGTGTCATTGGATGAACAATTAGGTCATTTCTTCCTCCCTAGGCTTATTCTTGTCCATTTAGGGTTTTTTTTTTCCAATCTTGTGCATCCAATAGGTGTTTTTGTGTCATTGGATGAACATTTAGGTCATTTTCGTCCTCCCTAGGCTTATTCATGTCCAATTAGGGTTTTTAACCAATCTTGTACATCCAATAGGTGATTTTGTGTCATTGGATGAACAATTAGGTCATTTTCGTCCTCCCTAGGCTTAATCTGGTCCAATTAGGGATTTTAACTAATCTTGTGCATCCAATAGGAGTTTTTGTGTCATTGGATGAACAATTAGGTCATTTCCGTCCTCCCTAGGCTAATTCTTGTCCAACTAGGGTTTTTAACCATTCTTGTTCATCCAATAGGTGTTTTAGTGTCATTGGATGAACATTTAGGTCATTGTCGTCCTCCCTACACTTAATCTTGTCCAATTAGGGTTTCTAACCAATCTTGTGCATCCAATAGGTGTTTTTGTGTTATTGGATGAACAATTAGGTCATTTTCGTCCTCCCTAGGCTTATACTAGTCCAATTAGGGTTTTTAACTAATCTTGTGCGTCCAATAGGTGTTTTTGCGTCATTGGATGAACAATTAGGTCATTTTCGTCCTCCTTAGGCTTATTCTTGTCCAATTAGGTGTGTTTGTGTCATGGGTTGAACAATGAGCTCACTTTCGTCCTCCCTAGGCTTATTCTTGTACAATTAGGGTTTTTAACTAATCTTGTGCATTCAATAGGTGTTTTTGTGTCATTGTTTGAATATTTAGGTCATTTTCGTCCTCCCTACACTTAATCTTGTCCAATTAGGGTTGTTAACCAATCTTGTGCACCCAATAGGTGTTTTTGTGTCATTGGATGAACATTTAGGTCATTTTCATCCTCCTTACACTTAATCTTGTCCAATTTGGGTTTCTAACCAATCTTGTACATCCAATAGGTGTTTTTGTGTCATTGGATGAACAATTAGGTCATTTTCGTCCTCCCTAGGCTTATTCTTGTCCATTTAGGGTTTTTTTTTTTCCAATCTTGTGCATCCAATAGGTGTTTCTGTGTCATTGGATGAACATTTAGGTCATTTTCGTCCTCCCTAGGCTTATTCATGTCCAATTAGGGTTTTTAACCAATCTTGTACATCCAATAGGTGATTTTGTGTCATTGGATGAACAATTAGGTCATTTTCGTCCTCCCTAGGCTTAATCTGGTCCAACTAGGGATTTTAACTAATCTTGTGCATCCAATAGCTGTTTTTGTGTCATTGGATGAACAATTAGGTCATTTCCGTCCTCCCTAGGCTAATTCTTGTCCAATTAGGGTTTTTAACTAATCTTGTGCATCCAATAGGTGTTTTTGTGTTATTGGATGTACAATTAGGTCATTTTCGTCCTCCCTAGGCTTATTCTTGTCCAATTAGGGTTTTTAACTAATCTTGTGCATCCAATAGGTGTTTTTGTGTCATTGGATGAACAATTAGGTCATTTTCGTCCTCCTTAGGCTTATTCTTGTCCAATTACGGTTTGTAACCAATCTTGTGCATCCAATAGGTGTGTTTGTGTCATTGGTTGAACAATTAGGTCTTTTTCGTCCTCCCTAGGCTTAATCTTGTCCAATTAGGGATTTTAACTAATCTTGTGCATCCAATAGGTGTTTTTGTGTCATTGGATGAACAATTAGGTCATTTTCGTCCTCCCTAGGCTAATTCTTGTCCAATTAGGGATTTTAACCAATCTTGTGCACCCAATAGGTGTTTTTGTGTCATTGTTTGAATATTTAGGTCATTTTCGTCCTCCCTACACTTAATATTGTCCAATTAGGGTTGTTAACCAATCTTGTGCATCCAATAAGTGTTTTGTGTCATTGGATGAACAATTAGGTCATTTCCGTCCTCCCTAGGCTTATTTTTGTCCAATTTGGGTTTTAAACCAATCTTGTGTAGCCAATAGGTGTTTTTGTGTCATTGGATGAACAATTAGGTCATTCTCGTCCTCCCTAGGCTTATTCTTGTCTAATTAGGGTTTTTAACTAATATTGTGCATCCAATAGGTGTTTTTGTGTCATTGGATGAACATTTAGGTCTTTTGCATCCTCCTTAGACTTAATCTTGTCCAATTAGGGTTTCTAACCAATCTTGTGCATCCAATAGGTGTTTTTGTGTCATTGGATGAACAATTAGGTCATTTTCGTCCTCCCTAGGCTAATTCTTGTCCAATTAGGGTTTTTAACAAATCTTGTGCATCCAATAGGTGTTTTGTGTCATTGGATGAAGATTTAGGTCATTTTCGTTCTTCCTACACTTAATCTTGTCCAATTAGGGTTTCTAACCAATCTTGTGCATCCAAATAGGTGTTTTTGTGTCATTGGATGAACAATTAGGTAAATTTTGTCCTCCCTAATCTTAATCTTGTCCAATTGGGGTTTCTAACCAATCTTGTGCATCCAATAGGTGTTTTTGTGTCATTGGATGAACAATTAGGTCATTTTCGTCCTCCCTAGGCTAATTCTTATCCAGTTAGGGTTTTTAACCAATCTTGTGCATCCAATAGGTGTTTTGTGTCGTTGGATGAACATTTAGGTCATTTTCGTCCTCCCTAAACTTAATCTTGTCCAATTAGGGTTTCTAACCAATCTTGTGCATCCAATAGTTGTTTTATGTGATTGGATGAACAATTAGATCATTTTCGTCCTCCCTAGGGTAATTCTTGTCCAATTAGGGTTTTTCACCAATCTTGTGCATCCAATAGGTGTTTTGTGTCATTGGATGAACATTTAGGTCATTTTCGTCCTCCCTATGCTAATTCTTGTCGAATTAGGGTTTCTAACCAATCTTGTGCATCCAATAGGTGTTTTTGTGTCATTGGATGAACAATTAGGTCATTTTCGTCCTCCCTAGGCTTATTCTTGTCCAATTAGGGTTTTTAACCAATCTTGTGCATCCAATAGGTGTTTTAGTGTCATTGGATGAACATTTAGGTCATTGTCGTCTTCCCTACACTTAATCTTGTCCAAGTAGGGTTTCTAACCAATCTTGTGCATCCAATAGGTGTTTTAGTGTCATTGGATTAACAATTAGGTCATTTTCGTCCTCCCTAGGCTTATTCTTGTCCAATTAGGGTTTTTTTTTCCAATCTTGTGCATCCAATAGGTGTTTTTGTGTCATTGGATGAACAATTAGGTCATTTTCGTCTTCCCTACACTTAATCTTGTCCAAGTAGGGTTTCTAACCAATCTTGTGCATCCAATAGGTGTTTTAGTGTCATTGGATGAACAATTAGGTCATTTTCGTCCTCCCTAGGCTTATTCTTGTCCAATTAGGGTTTTTTTTTCCAATCTTGTGCATCCAATAGATGTTTTTGTGTCATTGGATGAACATTTAGGTCATTTTCGTCCCCCCTACACTTAATCTTGTCCAAGTAGGGTTTCTAACCAATCTTGTGCATCCAATAGGTATTTTAGTGTCATTGGATGAACAATTAGGTCATTTTCGTCCTCCCTAGGCTTATTCTTGTCCAATTAGGGTTTTTTTTTCCAATCTTGTGCATCCAATAGGTGTTTTTGTGTCATTGGATGAACAATTAGGTCATTTTCGTCCTCCCTAGGCTTATTCTTGTCCAATTAGGGTTTTTAACCAATCTTGTGCATCCAATAGGTGTTTTAGTGTCATTGGATGAACATTTAGGTCATTGTCGTCCTCCCTACACTTAATCTTGTCCAATTAGGGTTTCTAACCAATCTTGTGCATCCAATAGGTGTTTTTGTATCATTGGATGAACAATTAGGTCATTTTCGTCCTCTCTAGGTAATTGTTGTCCAATTAGCGTTTTTAACCAATCTTGTGCATCCAATAGGTGTTTTGTGTCATTTGATGAACATTTAGGTCATTTTCGTCCACCCTACACTTAATCTTGTCCAATTAGGGTTTTTAACACATCTTGTGCATCCAATAGGGTTTTTTTTTTGTCATTGGATGAACATTTAGGTCATTTTCGTCCTCCCTAGGCTAATTCTTGTCCAACTAGGGTTTTTAACCAATCTTGTCCATCCAATAGGTGTTTTGTGTCATTGGATGAACATTTTGGTCATTTTCGTCCTCCCTACACTTAATCTATTCCGATTAGGGTTTTTAACCAATCTTGTGTATCCAATAGTTGTGTTTGTGTCATTGGGGGAACAATTAGGTCATTTTTGACCTCCCTAGGCTTATTCTTGTTCAATTAGAGTTTCTAAGCAATCTTGTGCATCCAATAGGTGTATTTGTGTCATTGGTTGAACAATTAGGTCGTTTTCGTCCTCCCTAGGCTTATTCTTGTCCAATTAGGGTTTTTAACTAATCTTGTGCATCCAATAGGTGTTTTTGTGTCATTGGATGAACAATTAGGTCATTTTCGTCCTCCCTAGGCTTATTCTTGTCCAATTAGGGTTTGTACCCAATCTTGTGCATCCAGTAGGTGTGTTTGTGTCATAGGTTGAACAATTAGGTTATTTTCGTCCTCCCTAGGCTTAATTTTTTCCAATTAGGGTTTTTAACTAATCTTGTGCATCCAATAGGTGTTTTTGTGTCATTGGATGAACAATTAGATCATTTTCGTCATCCCTAGGCTAATTCTTGTCCAATTAGGGTTCTTAACTAATCTTGTGCATCCAATAGGTGTTTTTGTGTCATTGTTTGAATATTTAGGTCATTTTCGTCCTCCCTACACTTAATCTTGTCCAATTAGGGTTGTTAACCAATCTTGTGCATCCAATAGGTGTTTTTGTGTCATTGGATGAACATTTAGGTCATTTTCATCCTCCTTACACTTAATCTTGTCCAATTTGGGTTTCTAACCAATCTTGTACATCCAATAGGTGTTTTTGTGTCATTGGATGAACAATTAGGTCATTTTCGTCCTCCCTAGGCTTATTCTTGTCCATTTAGGGTTTTTTTTTCCAATCTTGTGCATCCAATAGGTGTTTTTGTGTCATTGGATGAACATTTAGGTCATTTTCGTCCTCCCTAGGCTTATTCATTTCCAATTAGGGTTTTTAACCAATCTTGTACATCCAATAGGTGTTTTTGTGTCATTGTTTGAATATTTAGGTCATTTTCGTCCTCCCTACACTTAATCTTGTCCAATTAGGGTTGTTAACCAATCTTGTGCACCCAATAGGTGTTTTTGTGTCATTGGATGAACATTTAGGTCATTTTCATCCTCCTTACACTTAATCTTGTCCAATTTGGGTTTCTAACCAATCTTGTACATCCAATAGGTGTTTTTGTGTCATTGGATGAACAATTAGGTCATTTTCGTCCTCCTTAGGTTTATTCTTGTCCAATTAGGGTTTGTAACCAATCTTGTGCATCCAATAGGTGTGTTTGTGTCATTGGTTGAACAATGAGGTCATTTTCGTCCTCCCTAGGTTGATTCTTGTACAATAAGGGTTTTTAACTAATCTTGTGCATTCAATAGGTCTTTTTGTGTCATTGTTTGAATATTTAGAACATTTTCGTCCTCCCTACACTTAATCTTGTCCAATTAGGGTTGTTAACCAATCTTGTGCACCCAATAGGTGTTTTTGTGTCATTGGATGAACATTTAGGTCATTTTCATCCTCCTTACACTTAATCTTGTCCAATTTGGGTTTCTAACCAATCTTGTACATCCAATAGGTATTTTTGTGTCATTGGATGAACAATTAGGTCATTTTCGTCCTCCCTAGGCTTATTCTTGTCCAATTAGTGTTTCTGACCAATCTTGTGCATCCAATAGGTGTTTATGTGTCATTGGATGAACAATTAGGTCATTTTCGTCCTCCCTAGGCTAATTCTTGTCGAATTAGGGTTTTTAACTAATCTTGTGCATCCAATAGGTGTTTTTGTGTCATTGTTTGAATATTTAGGTCATTTTCGTCCTCCCTACACTTAATCTTGTCCAATTAGGGTTGTTAACCAATCTTGTGCACCCAATAGGTGTTTTTGTGTCATTGGATGAACATTTAGGTCATTTTCATCCTCCATACACTTAGTCTTGTCCAATTAGGGATTTTAACTAATCTTGTGCATCCAATAGGTGTTTTTGTGTCATTGGATGAACATTTAGGTCATTGTCGTCCTCCCTACACTTAATCTTGTCCAATTAGGGTTTCTAACCAATCTTGTGCATCCAATAGGTGTTTTTGTGTCATTGGATGAACAAATAGGTCATTTTCGTCCTCCCTAGGCTTATTCTTGTCCAATTAGGGTTTGTAACCAATCTTGTGCATCCAATAGGTGTGTTTGTGTCCTTGGTTAAACAATGAGGTCATTTTCGTCCTCCCTAGGCTTATTCTTGTACAATTAGGGTTTTTAACTAATCTTGTGCATTCAATAGGTGTTTTTGTGTCATTGTTTGAATATTTAGGTCATTTTCGTCCTCCCTACACTTAATCTTGTCCAATTAGGGTTGTTAACCAATCTTGTGCACCCAATAGGTGTTTTTGTGTCATTGGATGAACATTTAGGTCATTTTCATCCTCCTTACACTTAATCTTGTCCAATTTGGGTTTCTAACCAATCTTGTACATCCAATAGGTATTTTTGTGTCATTGGATGAACAATTAGGTCATTTTCGTCCTCCCTAGGCTTATTCTTGTCCATTTAGGGTTTTTTTTTTCCAATCTTGTGCATCCAATAGGTGTTTTTGTGTCATTGGATGAACATTTAGGTCATTTTCGTCCTCCCTAGGCTTATTCATGTCCAATTATGGTTTTTAACCAATCTTGTACATCCAATAGTTGATTTTGTGTCATTGGATGAACAATTAGGTCATTTTCGTCCTCCCTAGGCTTAATCTGGTCCAATTAGGGATTTTAACTAATCTTGTGCATCCAATAGGTGTTTTTGTGTCATTGGATGAACAATTAGGTCATTTCCGTCCTCCCTAGGCTAATTCTTGTCCAATTAGGGTTTTTAACTAATCTTGTGCATCCAATAGGTGTTTTTGTGTTATTGGATGTACAATTAGGTCATTTTCGTCCTCCCTAGGCTTATTCTTGTCCAATTAGGGTTTTTAACTAATCTTGTGCATCCAATAGGTGTTTTTGTGTCATTGGATGAACAATTAGGTCATTTTCGTCCTCCTTAGGCTTATTCTTGTCCAATTACGGTTTGTAACCAATCTTGTGCATCCAATAGGTGTGTTTGTGTCATTGGTTGAACAATTAGGTCATTTTCGTCCTCCTTAGGCTTATTCTTGTCCAATTAGGTGTGTTTGTGTCATGGGTTTAACAATGAGCTCACTTTCGTCCTCCCTAGGCTTATTCTTGTACAATTAGGGTTTTTAACTAATCTTGTGCATTCAATAGGTGTTTTTGTGTCATTGTTTGAATATTTAGGTCATTTTCGTCCTCCCTACACTTAATCTTGTCCAATTAGGGTTGTTAAACAATCTTGTGCACCCAATAGGTGTTTTTGTGTCATTGGATGAACATTTAGGTCATTTTCATCCTCCTTACACTTAATCTTGTCCAATTTGGGTTTCTAACCAATCTTGTACATCCAATAGGTGTTTTGTGTCATTGGATGAACAATTAGGTCATTTTCGTCCTCCCTAGGCTTATTCTTGTCCATTTAGGGTTTTTTTTTTCCAATCTTGTGCATCCAATAGGTGTTTTTGTGTCATTGGATGAACATTTAGGTCATTTTCGTCCTCCCTAGGCTTATTCATGTCCAATTAGGGTTTTTAACCAATCTTGTACATCCAATAGGTGATTTTGTGTCATTGGATGAACAATTAGGTCATTTTCGTCCTCCCTAGGCTTAATCTGGTCCAATTAGGGATTTTAACTAATCTTGTGCATCCAATAGGTGTTTTTGTGTCATTGGATGAACAATTAGGTCATTTTCGTCCTCCCTAGGCTAATTCTTGTCCAATTAGGGTTTTTAACTAATCTTGTGCATCCAATAGGTGTTTTTGTGTTATTGGATGTACAATTAGGTCATTTTCGTCCTCCCTAGGCTTATTCTTGTCCAATTAGGGTTTTTAACTAATCTTGTGCATCCAATAGGTGTTTTTGTGTCATTGGATGAACAATTAGGTCATTTTCGTCCTCCTTAGGCTTATTCTTGTCCAATTACGGTTTGTAACCAATCTTGTGCATCCAATAGGTGTGTTTGTGTCATTGGTTGAACAATTAGGTCATTTTCGTCCTCCTTAGGCTTATTCTTGTCCAATTAGGTGTGTTTGTGTCATGGGTTTAACAATGAGCTCACTTTCGTCCTCCCTAGGCTTATTCTTGTACAATTAGGGTTTTTAACTAATCTTGTGCATTCAATAGGTGTTTTTGTGTCATTGTTTGAATATTTAGGTCATTTTCGTCCTCCCTACACTTAATCTTGTCCAATTAGGGTTGTTAAACAATCTTGTGCACCCAATAGGTGTTTTTGTGTCATTGGATGAACATTTAGGTCATTTTCATCCTCCTTACACTTAATCTTGTCCAATTTGGGTTTCTAACCAATCTTGTACATCCAATAGGTGTTTTGTGTCATTGGATGAACAATTAGGTCATTTTCGTCCTCCCTAGGCTTATTCTTGTCCATTTAGGGTTTTTTTTTTCCAATCTTGTGCATCCAATAGGTGTTTTTGTGTCATTGGATGAACATTTAGGTCATTTTCGTCCTCCCTAGGCTTATTCATGTCCAATTATGGTTTTTAACCAATCTTGTACATCCAATAGTTGATTTTGTGTCATTGGATGAACAATTAGGTCATTTTCGTCCTCCCTAGGCTTAATCTGGTCCAATTAGGGATTTTAACTAATCTTGTGCATCCAATAGGTGTTTTTGTGTCATTGGATGAACAATTAGGTCATTTCCGTCCTCCCTAGGCTAATTCTTGTCCAATTAGGGTTTTTAACTAATCTTGTGCATCCAATAGGTGTTTTTGTGTTATTGGATGTACAATTAGGTCATTTTCGTCCTCCCTAGGCTTATTCTTGTCCAATTAGGGTTTTTAACTAATCTTGTGCATCCAATAGGTGTTTTTGTGTCATTGGATGAACAATTAGGTCATTTTCGTCCTCCTTAGGCTTATTCTTGTCCAATTACGGTTTGTAACCAATCTTGTGCATCCAATAGGTGTGTTTGTGTCATTGGTTGAACAATTAGGTCATTTTCGTCCTCCCTAGGCTTAATCTTGTCCAATTAGGGATTTTAACTAATCTTGTGCATCCAATAGGTGTTTTTGTGTCATTGGATGAACAATTAGGTCATTTTCGTCCTCCCTAGGCTAATTCTTGTCCAATTAGGGTTTTTAACTAATCTTGTGCATCCAATAGGTGTTTTTGTGTCATTGTTTGAATATTTAGGTCATTTTCGTCCTCCCTACACTTAATCTTGTCCAATTAGGGTTGTTAACCAATCTTGTGCATCCAATAGGTGTTTTTGTGTCATTGGATGAACATTTAGGTCATTTTCATCCTCCTTACACTTAATCTTGTCCAATTTGGGTTTCTAACCAATCTTGTACATCCAATAGGTGTTTTTGTGTCATTGGATGAACAATTAGGTCATTTTCGTCCTCCCTAGGCTTATTCTTGTCCATTTAGGGTTTTTTTTTCCAATCTTGTGCATCCAATAGGTGTTTTTGTGTCATTGGATGAACATTTAGGTCATTTTCGTCCTCCCTAGGCTTATTCATTTCCAATTAGGGTTTTTAACCAATCTTGTACATCCAATAGGTGTTTTTGTGTCATTGTTTGAATATTTAGGTCATTTTCGTCCTCCCTACACTTAATCTTGTCCAATTAGGGTTGTTAACCAATCTTGTGCACCCAATAGGTGTTTTTGTGTCATTGGATGAACATTTAGGTCATTTTCATCCTCCTTACACTTAATCTTGTCCAATTTGGGTTTCTAACCAATCTTGTACATCCAATAGGTGTTTTTGTGTCATTGGATGAACAATTAGGTCATTTTCGTCCTCCTTAGGTTTATTCTTGTCCAATTAGGGTTTGTAACCAATCTTGTGCATCCAATAGGTGTGTTTGTGTCATTGGTTGAACAATGAGGTCATTTTCGTCCTCCCTAGGTTGATTCTTGTACAATAAGGGTTTTTAACTAATCTTGTGCATTCAATAGGTCTTTTTGTGTCATTGTTTGAATATTTAGAACATTTTCGTCCTCCCTACACTTAATCTTGTCCAATTAGGGTTGTTAACCAATCTTGTGCACCCAATAGGTGTTTTTGTGTCATTGGATGAACATTTAGGTCATTTTCATCCTCCTTACACTTAATCTTGTCCAATTTGGGTTTCTAACCAATCTTGTACATCCAATAGGTATTTTTGTGTCATTGGATGAACAATTAGGTCATTTTCGTCCTCCCTAGGCTTATTCTTGTCCAATTAGTGTTTCTGACCAATCTTGTGCATCCAATAGGTGTTTATGTGTCATTGGATGAACAATTAGGTCATTTTCGTCCTCCCTAGGCTAATTCTTGTCGAATTAGGGTTTTTAACTAATCTTGTGCATCCAATAGGTGTTTTTGTGTCATTGTTTGAATATTTAGGTCATTTTCGTCCTCCCTACACTTAATCTTGTCCAATTAGGGTTGTTAACCAATCTTGTGCACCCAATAGGTGTTTTTGTGTCATTGGATGAACATTTAGGTCATTTTCATCCTCCATACACTTAGTCTTGTCCAATTAGGGATTTTAACTAATCTTGTGCATCCAATAGGTGTTTTTGTGTCATTGGATGAACATTTAGGTCATTGTCGTCCTCCCTACACTTAATCTTGTCCAATTAGGGTTTCTAACCAATCTTGTGCATCCAATAGGTGTTTTTGTGTCATTGGATGAACAAATAGGTCATTTTCGTCCTCCCTAGGCTTATTCTTGTCCAATTAGGGTTTGTAACCAATCTTGTGCATCCAATAGGTGTGTTTGTGTCCTTGGTTAAACAATGAGGTCATTTTCGTCCTCCCTAGGCTTATTCTTGTACAATTAGGGTTTTTAACTAATCTTGTGCATTCAATAGGTGTTTTTGTGTCATTGTTTGAATATTTAGGTCATTTTCGTCCTCCCTACACTTAATCTTGTCCAATTAGGGTTGTTAACCAATCTTGTGCACCCAATAGGTGTTTTTGTGTCATTGGATGAACATTTAGGTCATTTTCATCCTCCTTACACTTAATCTTGTCCAATTTGGGTTTCTAACCAATCTTGTACATCCAATAGGTATTTTTGTGTCATTGGATGAACAATTAGGTCATTTTCGTCCTCCCTAGGCTTATTCTTGTCCATTTAGGGTTTTTTTTTTCCAATCTTGTGCATCCAATAGGTGTTTTTGTGTCATTGGATGAACATTTAGGTCATTTTCGTCCTCCCTAGGCTTATTCATGTCCAATTATGGTTTTTAACCAATCTTGTACATCCAATAGGTGATTTTGTGTCATTGGATGAACAATTAGGTCATTTTCGTCCTCCCTAGGCTTAATCTGGTCCAATTAGGGATTTTAACTAATCTTGTGCATCCAATAGGTGTTTTTGTGTCATTGGATGAACAATTAGGTCATTTCCGTCCTCCCTAGGCTAATTCTTGTCCAATTAGGGTTTTTAACTAATCTTGTGCATCCAATAGGTGTTTTTGTGTTATTGGATGTACAATTAGGTCATTTTCGTCCTCCCTAGGCTTATTCTTGTCCAATTAGGGTTTTTAACTAATCTTGTGCATCCAATAGGTGTTTTTGTGTCATTGGATGAACAATTAGGTCATTTTCGTCCTCCTTAGGCTTATTCTTGTCCAATTACGGTTTGTAACCAATCTTGTGCATCCAATAGGTGTGTTTGTGTCATTGGTTGAACAATTAGGTCATTTTCGTCCTCCCTAGGCTTAATCTTGTCCAATTAGGGATTTTAACTAATCTTGTGCATCCAATAGGTGTTTTTGTGTCATTGGATGAACAATTAGGTCATTTTCGTCCTCCCTAGGCTAATTCTTGTCCAATTAGGGTTTTTAACAAATCTTGTGCATCCAATAGGTGTGTTTGTGTCACTGGATGAACATTTAGGTCATTTTGATCCTCCTTACACTTAATCTTGTCCAATTTGGGTTTCTAACCAATCTTGTACAGCCAATAGGTGTTTTTGTGTCATTGGATGAACAATTAGGTCATTTTCATCCTCCCAAGGCTTATTCTTGTCCATTTAGGGTTTTTTTTCCAATCTTGTGCATCCAATAGGTATTTTTGTGTCATTGGATGAACATATAGGTCATTTTCGTCCTCCCTAGGCTTATTCATCTCCAATTAGGGTTTTTAACCAATCTTGTACATCCAATAGGTGATTTTGTGTCATTGGATGAACAATTAGGTCATTTTCGTCCTCCCTAGGCTTATTCTTGTCCAATTAGGGTTTTTAACCATTCTTGTTCATCCAATAGGTGTTTTAGTGTCATTGGATGAACATTTAGGTCATTGTCGTCCTCCCTACACTTAATCTTGTCCAATTAAGGTGTCTAACCAATCTTGTGCATCCAATAGGTGTTTTTGTGTTATTGGATGAACAATTAGGTCATTTTCGTCCTCCCTAGGCTTATTCTTGTCCAATTAGGGTTTTTAACTAATCTTGTGCATCCAATAGGTGTTTTTGTGTCATTGGATGAACAATTAGGTCATTTTCGTCCTCCTTAGGCTTATTCTTGTCCAATTAGGGTTTGTAACCAATCTTGTGCATCCAATAGGTGTGTTTGTGTCATTGGTTGAACAATTAGGTCATTTTCGTCCTCCCTAGGCTAAATCTTCTCCAATTAGGGTTTTTAACTAATCTTGTGCATCCAATAGGTGTTTTTGTGTCATTGGATGAACAATTAGGTCATGTTCATCCTCCCTAGGCTAATTCTTGTCCAATTAGGGTTTTTAACTAATCTTGTGCATCCAATAGGTGTTTTTGTGTCATTGTTTCAATATTTAGGTCATTTTCGTCCTCCCTACACTTAATCTTGTCCAATTAGGGTTGTTAACCAATCTAGTGCACCCAATAGGTGTTTTTGTGTCATTCGATGAACATTTAGGTCATTTTCATCCTCCCTAGGCTTATTCATGTCCAATTAGGGTTGTTAACCAATCTTGTACATCCAATAGGTGTTTTTGTGTCATTGGATGAACAATTAGGTCATTTTCGTCCTCCCTAGGCTAATTCTTGACCAATTAGGGTTTTTTTTTCCAATCTTGTGCATCCAATAGGTGTTTTTGTGTCATTGGATGAACAATTAGGTCATTTTCGTCCTCCCTAGGCTTATTCTTGTCCAATTAGGGTTTTTAACCAATCTTGTGCATCCAATAGGTGTTTTAGTGTCATTGGATGAACA
>JBBPBS010000471.1:185606-200292 GCA_037974835.1 Cicer judaicum | reverse complement strand
TTTCCAATCTTGTGCATCCAATAGGTGTTTTTGTGTCATTGGATGAACATTTAGGTCATTTTCGTCCCCCCTAGGCTAATTGTTGTCCAATTTGGGTTTTTAACCAATCTTGTGCATCCAATAGGTGTTTTGTGTCATTGGATGAACATTTAGGTCATTTTCGTCCTCCCTACACTTAATCTTGTCCAAGTAGGGTTTCTAAATAATCTTGTGCATCCAATAGGTGTTTTAGTGTCATTGGATGAACAATTAGGTCATTTTTGTCCTCCCTAGGCTTATTCTTGTCCAATTAGGGTTTGTAACCAATCTTGTGCATCCAATAGGTGTGTTTGTGTCATAGGTTGAACAATTAGGTCATTTTCGTCCTCCGTAGGCTTAATCTTGTCCAATTAGGGATTTTAACTAATCTTGTGCATCCAATAGGTGTTTTTGTGTCATTGGATGAACAATTAGGTCATTTTCGTCCTCCCTAGGCTTATTCTTGTCCAATTAGGGTTTTTAACCAATCTTGTGCATCCAATAGGTGTTTTAGTGTCATTGGATGAACATTTAGGTCATTGTCGTCTTCCCCACACTTAATCTTGTCCAAGTAGGGTTTCTAACCAATCTTGTGCATCCAATAGGTGTTTTTGTTTCATTGGATGAACAATTAGGTCATTTTTGTCCTCCCTAGGCTTATTCTTGTCCAATTAGGGTTTTTTTTTCCAATCTTGTGCATCCAATAGGTGTTTTTGTGTCATTGGATGAACATTTAGGTCATTTTCGTCCCCCCTAGGCTAATTGTTGTCCAATTAGGGTTTTTAACCAATCTTGTGCATCCAATAGCTGTTTTGTGTCATTGGATGAACATTTAGGTCATTTTCGTCCTCCCTACACTTAATCTTGTCCAATTAGGGTTTTTAACACATCTTGTGCATCCAATAGGGTTTTTTTTTTGTCATTGGATGAACATTTAGGTCATTTTCGTCCTCCCTAGGCTAATTCATGTCCAATTAGGGTTTTTAACCAATCTTGTCCATCCAATAGGTGTTTTGTGTCATTGGATGAACAATTAGGCCATTTTCGTTCTCCCTAGGCTTATTCTTGTCCAATTAGGGTTTTTAACTAATCTTGTGCATCCAATAGGTGTTTTTGTGTCATTGGATGAACAATTAGGACATTTTCGTCCTCCTTAGGCTTATTCTTGTCCAATTAGGGTTTGTAACCAATCTTGTTCATCCAATAGGTGTGTTTGTGTCATTGGTTGAACAATGAGGTCACTTTCGTCCTCCCTTTGCTTATTCTTGTACAATTAGGGTTTTTAACTAATCTTGTGCATTCAATAGGTGTTTTTGTGTCTTTGTTTGAATATTTAGGTCATTTTCGTCCTCCCTACACTTAATCTTCTCCAATTAGGGTTGTTAACCAATCTTGTGCACCCAATAGGTGTTTTTGTGTCATTGGATGAACACTTAGGTCATTTTCATCCTCCTTACACTTAATCTTGTCCAATTTGGGTTTCTAACCAATCTTGTACATCCAATAGGTGTTTTTGTGTCATTGGATGAACAATTAGGTCATTTTCGTCCTCCCTAGGCTTATTCTTGTCCATTTAGGGTTTTTTTTTCAAATCTTGTGCATCCAATAGGTCTTTTTGTGTTATTGGATGTACAATCAGGTCATTTTCGTCCTCCCTAGGCTTATTCATGTCCCATTAGGGTTTTTAACCAATCTTGTGTATCCAATAGGTGTTTTAGTGTCATCGGATGAACATTTAGGTCATTTTCGTCCTCCCTACACTTAATCTTGTCCAAGTAGGGTTTCTAAATAATCTTGTGCATCCAATAGGTGTTTTAGTGTCATTGGATGAACAATTAGGTCATTTTCGTCCTCCCTAGGCTTATTCTTGTCCAATTAGGGTTTTTTTTTCCAATCTTGTGCATCCAATAGGTGTTTTTGTGTCATTGGATGAACAATTAGGTCATTTTCGTCCTCCCTAGGCTTATTCTTGTCCAATTAGGGTTTTTAACCAATCTTGTGCATCCAATAGGTGTTTTAGTGTCATTGGATGAACATTTAGGTCATTGTCGTCCTCCCTACACTTAATCTTGTCCAATTAGGGTTTCTAACCGATCTTGTGCATCCAATAGGTGTTTTTGTATTATTGGATGAACAATTAGGTCATTTTCGTCCTCCCTAGGTAATTGTTGTCCAATTAGGGTTTTTAACCAATCTTGTGCATCCAATAGGTGTGTTTGTGTCATTGGTTGAACAATTAGGTCATTTTCGTCCTCCCTAGGCTTAATCTTGTCCAATTAGGGTTTTTAACTAATCTTGTGCATCCAATAGGTGTTTTTGTGTCATTGGATGAACAATTAGGTCATTTTCGTCCTCCCTAGGCTTATTCTTGTCCAATTAGGGTTTTTAACTAATCTTGTGCATCCAATAGGTGTTTTTGTGTCATTGGATGAACAATTAGGTCATTTTCGTCCTCCCTAGGCTTATTCTTGTCCAATTAGGGTTTTTAACCAATCTTGTGCATCCAATAGGTGTTTTTGTGTCATAAGATGAAAATTTTGGTCCTTTTTGTCCTCCAGACACTTAATCTTGTCCAATTAGGGTTTTTAACCAATCTTGTGCATCCAATAGGTGTTTTGTGTCATTGGATGAACATTTAGGTCATTTTCGTCCTCCCTAAAGTTTGTTTGGTCCAATTAGGGTTTCTACCGAATCTTGTGCATCCAATAGGTGTTTTTGTGTCATTGGATGAACAATTAGGTCATTTTTGTCCACCCTAGGCGTATTCTTGTCCAATTAGGGTTTCTAACCAATCTTGTGCATCCAATAGGTGTTTTTGTGTCATTGGATGAACAATTAGGTCATTTTCGTCCTCCCTAGGCTTATTCTTGTCCAATTAGGGTTTTTAACCAATCTTGTGCATCCAATAGGTGTTTTAGTGTCATTGGATGAACAATTAGGTCATTTTCGTCCTCCTTAGGCTTATTCTTGTCCAATTACGGTTTGTAACCAATCTTGTGCATCCAATAGGTGTGTTTGTGTCATTGGTTGAACAATTATGTCATTTTCGTCCTCCCTAGGCTTAATCTTGTCCAATTAGGGATTTTAACTAATCTTGTGCATCCAATAGGTGTTTTTGTGTCATTGGATGAACAATTAGGTCATTTTCGTCCTCCCTAGGCTTATTCTTGTCCAATTAGGGTTTTTAACCAATCTTGTGCATCCAATAGGTGTTTTAGTGTCATTGGATGAACATTTAGGTCATTGTCGTCGTCCCCACACTTAATCTTGTCCATGTAGGGTTTCTAACCAATCTTGTGCATCCAATTTTTTTTTTTGTTTCATTGGATGAACAATTAGGTCATTTTCGTCCTCCCTAGGCTTATTCTTGTCCAATTAGGGTTTTTTTTTCCAATCTTGTGCATCCAATAGGTGTTTTTGTGTCATTGGATGAACATTTAGGTCATTTTCGTCCCCCCTAGGCTAATTGTTGTCCAATTAGGGTTTTTAACCAATCTTGTGCATCCAATAGGTGTTTTGTGTCATTGGATGAACATTTAGGTCATTTTCGTCCTCCCTACACTTAATCTTGTCCAATTAGGGTTTTTAACACATCTTGTGCATCCAATAGGGTTTTTTTTTTGTCATTGGATGAACATTTAGGTCATTTTCGTCCTCCCTAGGCTAATTCTTGTCCAATTAGGGTATTTAACCAATCTTGTCCATCCAATAGGTGTTTTGTGTCATTGGATGAACAATTAGGCCATTTTCGTTCTCCCTAGGCTTATTCTTGTCCAATTAGGGTTTTTAACTAATCTTGTGCATCCAATAGGTGTTTTTGTGTCATTGGATGAACAATTAGGACATTTTCGTCCTCCTTAGGCTTATTCTTGTCCAATTAGGGTTTGTAACCAATCTTGTGCATCCAGTAGGTGTGTTTGTGTCATTGGTTGAACAATGAGGTCACTTTCGTCCTCCCATGGCTTATTCTTGTACAATTAGGGTTTTTAACTAATCTTGTGCATTCAATAGGTGTTTTTGTGTCTTTGTTTGAATATTTAGGTCATTTTCGTCCTCCCTACACTTAATCTTCTCCAATTAGGGTTGTTAACCAATCTTGTGCACCCAATAGGTGTTTTTGTGTCATTGGATGAACACTTAGGTCATTTTCATCCTCCTTACACTTAATCTTGTCCAATTTGGGTGTCTAACCAATCTTGTACATCCAATAGGTGTTCTTTTGTCATTGGATGAACAATTAGGTCATTTTCGTCCTCCCTAGGCTTATTCTTGTGCATTTAGGGTTTTTTTTCAAATCTTGTGCATCCGATAGGACTTTTTGTGTTATTGGATGTACAATTAGGTCATTTTCATCCTCCCTAGGCTTATTCATGTCCCATTAGGGTTTTTAACCAATCTTGTGTATCCAATAGGTGTTTTAGTGTCATCGGATGAATATTTAGGTCATTGTCGTCCTCCCTACACTTAATCTTGTCCAATTAGGGTTTCTAACCAATCTTGTCCATCCTATAGGTGTTTTTGTGTCATTGGATGAACAAATAGGTCATTTTCGTCCTCCCTAGGCTTATTCTTGTCCAATTAGGGTTTGTAACCAATCTTGTGCATCCAATAGGTGTGTTTGTGTCATTGGTTGAACAATTAGGTCATTTTCGTCCTCCCTAGGCTAAATCTTCTCCAATTAGGGTTTTTAACTAATCTTGTGCATCCAATAGGTGTTTTTGTGTCATTGGATGAACAATTAGGTCATGTTCGTCCTCCCTAGGCTAATTCTTGTCCAATTAGGGTTTTTAACTAATCTTGTGCATCCAATAGGTGTTTTTGTGTCATTGTTTCAATATTTAGGTCATTTTCGTCCTCCCTACACTTAATCTTGTCCAATTAGGGTTTGTAACCAATCTTGTGCATCCAATAGGTGTGTTTGTGTCATTGGTTGAACAATTAGGTCATTTTCGTCCTCCCTAGGCTAATTCTTGTTCAATTAGGGTTTTTTTTTCCAATCTTGTGCATCCAATAGGTGTTTTTGTGTCATTGGATGAACAATTAGGTCATTTTCGTCCTCCCTAGGCTTATTCTTGTCCAATTAGGGTTTTTAACCAATCTTGTGCATCCAATAGGTGTTTTAGTGTCATTGGATGCACATTTAGGTCATTGTCGTCTTCCCTACACTTAATCTTGTCCAAGTAGGGTTTCTAACCAATCTTGTGCATCCAATAGGTGTTTTAGTGTCATTGGATGAACAATTATGTCATTTTCGTCCTCCCTAGGCTTATTCTTGTCCAATTAAGGTTTTTGTTTCCAATCTTGTGCATCCAATAGGTGTTTTTCTGTCATTGGATGAACATTTAGGTCATTTTCGTCCCCCCTAGGCTAATTGTTGTCCAATTAGGGTTTTTAACCAATCTTGTGCATCCAATAGGTGTTTTGTGTCATTGGATGAACATTTAGGTCATTTTCGTCCTCCCTAAACTTAATCTTGTCCAAGTAGGGTTTCTAACCAATCTTGTGCATCCAATAGGTGTTTTAGTGTCATTGGATGAACAATTAGGTCATTTTCGTCCTACCTAGGCTTATTCTTGTCCAATTAGGGTTTTTTTTCCAATCTTGTGCATCCAATAGGTGTTTTTGTGTCATTGGATGAACAATTAGGTCATTTTCGTCCTCCCTAGGCTTATTCTTGTCCAATTAGGGTTTTTAACCAATCTTGTGCATCCAATAGGTGTTTTAGTGTCATTGGATGAACATTTAGGTCATTGTCGTCTTCCCTACACTTAATCTTGTCCAAGTAGGGTTTCTAACCAATCTTGTGCATCCAATAGGTGTTTTAGTGTCATTGGATGAACAATTAGGTCATTTTCGTCCTCCCTAAGCTTATTCTTGTCCAATTAGGGTTTTTTTTTTCCAATCTTGTGCATCCAATAGGTGTTTTTGTGTCATTGGATGAACAATTAGGTCATTTACATCCTCCCTAGGCTTATTCATTTCCAATTAGGGTTTTAAACCAATCTTGTGCAACCAATAGGTGTTTTTGTGTCATTGGATGAACATTTAGGTCATTGTCGTCTTCCCCACACTTAATCTTGTCCAAGTAGGGTTTCTAACCAATCTTGTGCATCCAATAGGTGTTTTTGTTTCATTGGATGAACAATTAGGTCATTTTCGTCCTCCCTAGGCTAATTCTTGTCCAATTAGGGTTTTTAACTAATCTTGTGCATCCAATAGGTGTTTTTGTGTTATTGGATGTACAATTAGGTCATTTTCGTCCTCCCTAGGCTTATTCATGTCCAATTAGGGTTTTTAACCAATCTTGTCCATCCAATAGGTGTTTTGTGTCATTGGATGAACATTTTGGTCATTTTCGTCCTCCCTACACTTAATCTTGTCCAATTAGGGTTTTTAACCAATCTTGTCAAATTAGGCTTATTCTTGTTCAATTAAAGTTTCTAAGCAATCTTGTGCATCCAATAGGTGTGTTTGTGTCATTGGTTGAACAATTAGGTCATTTTCATCCTCCCTAGGCTAAATCTTGTCCAATTAGGGTTTTTAACTAATCTTGTGCATCCAATAGGTGTTTTTGTATCATTGGATGAACAATTAGGTCATGTTCGTCCTCCCTAGGCTAATTCTTGTCCAATTAGGGTTTTTAACTAATCTTGTGCATCCAATAGGTGTTTTTGTGTCAATGTTTGAATATTTAGGTCATTTTCGTCCTCCCTACACTTAATATTGTCCAATTAGGGTTGTTAACCAATCTTGTGCATCCAATAAGTGTTTTGTGTCATTGGATGAACAATTAGTTCATTTTCGTCCTCCCTAGGCTTATTCATTTCCAATTAGGGTTTTAAACCAATCTTGTGCAGCCAATAGGTGTTTTTGTGTCATTGGATGAACAATTAGGTCATTTTCGTCCTCCCTAGGCTTATTCTTGTCCAATTTGGGTTTCTAACCAATCTTGTGCATCCAATAGGTGTTTTTGTGTCATTGGATAAACAATTAGGTCATTTTCGTCCTCCCTAGGCTAATTGTTGTCCAATTTGGGTTTTTAACCAATCTTGTGCATCCAATAGGTGTTTTTGTGTCATGGGACGAACAATTAGGTCATTTTCGTCCTCCCTTGGCTTATTCATGTCCAATTAGGGTTTTTAACCAATCTTGTACATCCAATAGGTGTGTTTGTGTCATTGGATGAACAATTAGGTCATTTTCGTCCTCCCTAAGCTTATTCTTGTTCAATTAGGGTTTCTAACCAATCTTGTGCATCCAATACGTGTTATAGTGTCATTGGATGAACATTTAGGTCATTGTCGTCCTCCATACACTTAATCTTGTCCAATTTGGGTTTCTAACCAATCTTGTGCATCCAATAGGTGTTTTTTTGTCATTGGATGAACAATTAGGTCATTTTCGTCCTCCCTAGGCTAATTGTTGTCCAATTAGAGTTTTTAACCAATCTTGTGCATCCAATAGGTGTTTTGTGTCATTGGATGAACATTTAGGTCATTTTCGTCCTCCCTACATTTAATCTTGTCCAATTAGGGTTTTTAACACATCTTGTGCATCCAATAGGGTTTTTTTTCTGTCATTGGATGAACATTTAGGTCATTTTCGTCCTCCCTAGGCTAATTCTTGTTCAATTAGGGTTTTTAACCAATTTTGTCCATCCAATAGGTGTTTTAGTGTCATTGGATGAACATTTTGGTCATTTTTGTCCTCCCTACACTTAATCTTGTCCAATTAGGGTTTCTAACCAATCTTGTGCATCCAATAGGTGTTTTTGTGTAATTGGATGAACAATTAGGTCATTTTCGTCCTCCCTAGGCTAATTGTTGTCCAATTAGGGTTTTTAACCAATCTTGTGCATCCAATAGGTGTTTTGTGTCATTGGATGAACATTTAGGTCATTTTCGTCCTCCCTACATTTAATCTTGTCCAATTAGGGTTTTTAACACATCTTGTGCATCCAATAGGGTTTTTTTTCTGTCATTGGATGAACATTTAGGTCATTTTCGTCCTCCCTAGGCTAATTCTTGTTCAATTAGGGTTTTTAACCAATTTTGTCCATCCAATAGGTGTTTTAGTGTCATTGGATGAACATTTTGGTCATTTTCGTCCTCCCTACACTTAATCTTGTCCAATTAGGGTTTCTAACCAATCTTGTGCATCCAATAGGTGTTTTTGTGTCATTGGATGAACAATTAGGTCATTTTCGTCCTCCCTAAGCTAATTGTTGTCCAATTAGGGTTTTTAACCAATCTTGTGCATCCAATAGGTGTTTTGTGTCATTGGATGAACAATTAGGCCACTTTCGTTCTCCCTAGGCTTATTCATGTCCAATTAGGGTTTTTAACCAATCCTGTGCATCCAATAGGTGTTTTTGTGTCATTGGATGAACATTTAGGTCATTTTCGTGCTCCCTACACTTAATGTTTTCCAATTATGGTTTTTAACCAATCTTGTGCATCGAATAGGTGTTTTTGTGTCATTGGATGAACATTTAGGTCATTTTCATCCTCCCAAGGCTTATGCTTGTCCAATTAGGGTTTCTAACCAATCTTGTGCATCCAATAGTTGTGTTTGTGTCATTGGATGAACAATTAGGTCATTTTCGAACTCCCTAGGCATATTCTTTACCAATTAGGGTTTCTAACTAATCTTGTGGATCCAATAGGTGTGTTTGTGTCATTGGATGAACAATTAGGTCATTTTCGTCCTCCCTAGGCTTATTCTTGTCCAATTAGGTTTTTTAACCAATCTTGTGCATCCAATAGTTGTTTTTGTGTCATTGGATGAACAATTAGGTCATTTTCATCCTCCCTAGGCTTATTCTTGTCCAATTAGGGTTTTTAACCAATCTTGTGCAACCAATAGGTGTTTTTGTGTCATTGGATGAACATTTAGGTCATTTTCGTCCTCCCTACACTTAATCTTGTCCAATTAGGGTTTCTAACCAATCTTGTGCATCCAATAGGTGTTTTTGTGTCATTGGATGAACATTTAGGTCATTTTCGTCCTCCCTACACTTAATCTTGTCCAATTAGGGTTTTTAACCAATCTTGTTCATTCAATAGGTGTGTTGTGTCATTGGATGAATATTTAGGTCATTTTCGTCCTCCCTAAACTTAATCTTATCCAATTAGGGTTTTTAACCAATCTTGTGCATCTAATAGGTGTTTTGTGTCATTGGATGAACAATTAGGTCATTTTCGTCCTCCCTAGGCTAATTCTTGTCCAATTAGGGTTTTTAACCAATCTTGTGCATCCAATAGGTGTTTTGTGTCATTGGATGAACATTTAGGTCATTTTCGTCCTCCCTACACTTAATCTTGTCCAATTAGGGTTTTTAACCAATCTTGTTCATTCAATAGGTGTGTTGTGTCATTGGATGAATATTTAGGTCATTTTCGTCCTCCCTAAACTTAATCTTGTCCAATTAGGGTTTTTAACCAATCTTGTGCATTCAATAGGTGTTTTTGTGTCATTGGATGAACAATTAGGTCATTTTCGTCCTCCCTATGATAATTCTTGTCCAATTAGGGTTTTTAACCAATCTTGTGCATCCAACAGGTGTTTTGTGTCATTGGATGAACATTTAGGTCATTTTCGTCCTCCTTAGGCTAATTCTTATCCAATTAGGGTTTTTAACCAATCTTGTGCATCCAATAGGTGTTTTGTGTCATTGGATGAACATTTAGGTCAATTTCGTCCTCCCTACACTTAATCTTGTCCAATTAGGGTTTCTGACCAATCTTGTGCATCCGACAGGTGTTTTTGTGTCATTGGATGAACAATTAGGTCATTTTCGTCCTCCCTAGGCTAATTCTTGTCCAATTAGGGTTTTTAACCAATCTTGTGCATCCAATAGGTGTTTTGTGTCATTGGATGAACATTTAGGTCATTTTCGTCCTCCCTAAACTTAATCTTGTTCAATTAGGGTTTCTAACCAATCTTATGCATCCAATAGGTGTTTTGTGTCATTGGATGAACATTTAGGTCATTTTCGTCCTCCTTAGGCTAATTCTTATCCAATTAGGGTTTTTAACCAATCTTGTGCATCCAATAGGTGTTTTGTGTCATTGGATGAACAATTAGGTCATTTTCGTCCTCCCTAGGCTAATTCTTGTCCAATTAGGGTTTTTAACCAATCTTGTGCATCCAATAGGTGTTTTGTGTCATTGGATGAACATTTAGGTCATTTTCGTCCTCCTTATGCTAATTCTTATCCAATTAGGGTTTTTAACCAATCTTGTGCATCAAATAGGTGTTTTGTGTCATTGGATGAACATTTAGGTCATTTTCGTCCTCCCTACACTTAATCTTGTTCAATTAGGGTTTCTAACCAATCTTATGCATACGATAGGTGTTTTTGTGTCATTGGATGAACAATTAGGTCATTTTCGTCCTCCCTAGGCTAATTGTTGTCCAATTAGGGTTTTTAACCAATCTTGTGCATCCAATAGGTGTTTTGTGTCATTGGATGAACATTTAGGTCATTTTCGTCCTCCCTACATTTAATCTTGTCCAATTAGGGTTTCTGACCAATCTTGTGCATCCGACAGGTGTTTTTGTGTCATTGGATGAACAATTAGGTCATTTTCGTCCTCCCTAGGCTTATTCTTGTCTAATTAGGGTTTTTAACTAATCTTGTGCATCCAATAGGTGTTTTTGTGTCATTAGATGAACAATTAGGTCATTTTCGTCCTCCCTAGGCTATTTCTTGTCCAATTAGGGTTTTTAACTAATCTTGTGCATCCAATAGGTGTTTTTGTGTTATTGGATGTACAATTAGGTCATTTTCGTCCTCCCTAGGCTTATTCATGTCCAATTAGGGTTTTTAACCAATCTTGTCCATCCAATAGGTGTTTTGTGTCATTGGATGAACATTTTGGTCATTTTCGTCCTCCCTACACTTAATCTTGTCCAATTAGGGTTTTTAACCAATCTTGTCAAATTAGGCTTATTCTTGTTCAATTAAAGTTTCTAAGCAATCTTGTGCATCCAATAGGTGTGTTTGTGTCATTGGTTGAACAATTAGGTCGATTTCGTCCTCCCTAGGCTTTTTCTTGTCCAATTAGGGTTTTTAACTAATCTTGTGCATCCAATAGGTGTTTTTGTGTCATTCGATGAACAATTAGGTCATTTTCGTCCTCCCTAGGCTTATTCTTGTCCAATTAGGGTTTGTAACCAATCTTGGGCATCCAATAGGTGTGTTTGTGTCATTGGTTGAACAATTAGGTCATTTTCGTCCTCCCTAGGCTTATTCTTGTCCAATTAGGGTTTTTAATTAATCTTGTGCATCCAATAGGTGTTTTTGTGTCATTGTTTGAATATTTAGGTCATTTTCGTCCTCCCTACACTTAATATTGTCCAATTAGTGTTGTTAACCAATCTTGTGCATCCAATAAGTGTTTTGTGTCATTGGATGAACAATTAGGTCATTTTCGTCCTCCCTAGGCTTATTCATTTCCAATTAGGGTTTTAAACCAATCTTGTGCAGCCAATAGGTGCTTTTGTGTCATTGGATGAACAATTAGGTCATTCTCGTCCTCCCTAGGCTTATTCTTGTCTAATTAGGGTTTTTAACTAATCTTGTGCATCCAATAGGTGTTTTTGTGTCATTAGATGAACAATTAGGTCATTTTCGTCCTCCCTAGGCTATTTCTTGTCCAATTAGGGTTTTTAACTAATCTTGTGCATCCAATAGGTGTTTTTGTGTTATTGGATGTACAATTAGGTCATTTTCGTCCTCCCTAGGCTTATTCATGTCCAATTAGGCTTTTTAACCAATCTTGTGTATCCAATAGGTGTTTTAGTGTCATTGGATGAACATTTAGGTCATTGTCGTCCTCCCTACACTTAATCTTGTCCAATTAGGGTTTCTAACCAATCTTGTACATCCAATAGGTGTTTTTGTGTCATTGGATGAACAAATAGGTCATTTTCGTCCTCCCTAGGCTTATTCTTGTCCAATTAGGGTTTGTAACCAATCTTGTGCATCCAATAGGTGTGTTTGTGTCATTGGTTGAACAATTAGGTCATTTTCATCCTCCCTAGGCTAAATCTTGTCCAATTAGGGTTTTTAACTAATCTTGTGCATCCAATAGGTGTTTTTGTATCATTGGATGAACAATTAGGTCATGTTCGTCCTCCCTAGGCTAATTCTTGTCCAATTAGGGTTTTTAACTAATCTTGTGCATCCAATAGGTGTTTTTGTGTCAATGTTTGAATATTTAGGTCATTTTCGTCCTCCCTACACTTAATATTGTCCAATTAGGGTTGTTAACCAATCTTGTGCATCCAATAAGTGTTTTGTGTCATTGGATGAACAATTAGTTCATTTTCGTCCTCCCTAGGCTTATTCATTTCCAATTAGGGTTTTAAACCAATCTTGTGCAGCCAATAGGTGTTTTTGTGTCATTGGATGAACAATTAGGTCATTTTCGTCCTCCCTAGGCTTATTCTTGTCCAATTTGGGTTTCTAACCAATCTTGTGCATCCAATAGGTGTTTTTGTGTCATTGGATAAACAATTAGGTCATTTTCGTCCTCCCTAGGCTAATTGTTGTCCAATTTGGGTTTTTAACCAATCTTGTGCATCCAATAGGTGTTTTTGTGTCATGGGACGAACAATTAGGTCATTTTCGTCCTCCCTTGGCTTATTCATGTCCAATTAGGGTTTTTAACCAATCTTGTACATCCAATAGGTGTGTTTGTGTCATTGGATGAACAATTAGGTCATTTTCGTCCTCCCTAAGCTTATTCTTGTTCAATTAGGGTTTCTAACCAATCTTGTGCATCCAATACGTGTTATAGTGTCATTGGATGAACATTTAGGTCATTGTCGTCCTCCATACACTTAATCTTGTCCAATTTGGGTTTCTAACCAATCTTGTGCATCCAATAGGTGTTTTTTTGTCATTGGATGAACAATTAGGTCATTTTCGTCCTCCCTAGGCTAATTGTTGTCCAATTAGAGTTTTTAACCAATCTTGTGCATCCAATAGGTGTTTTGTGTCATTGGATGAACATTTAGGTCATTTTCGTCCTCCCTACATTTAATCTTGTCCAATTAGGATTTTTAACACATCTTGTGCATCCAATAGGGTTTTTTTTCTGTCATTGGATAAACATTTAGGTCATTTTCGTCCTCCCTAGGCTAATTCTTGTCCAATTAGGGTTTTTAACCAATGTTGTCCATCCAATAGGTCTTTTGTGTCATTTGATGAACAATTAGGTCATTTTTGTCCTCCCTAGGCTAATTCTTGTCCAGTTAGGGTTTTTAACCAATCTTGTCCATCCAATAGGTGTTTTGTGTCATTGGATGAACATTTTGGTCATTTTCGTCCTCCCTACACTTAATCTTGTTCAATTAGGGTTTCTAACCAATCTTGTGCATCCGATAGGTTTTTTTGTGTCATTGGATGAACAATTAGGTCATTTTCGTCCTCCCTAGGCTAATTGTTGTCCAATTAGGGTTTTTAACCAATCTTGTGCATCCAATAGGTGTTATGTGTCATTGGATGAACATTTAGTTCATTTTCGTCCTCCCTACACTTTATCTTGTCCAATTAGGGTTTCTATCCAATCTTGTGCATCCAATTGGTGTTTTTGTGTCATTGGATGAACAATTAGGTCTTTTTCTTCCTCCCTAGGCTAATTCTTGTCCAATTAGGGTTGTTAACCAATCTTGTGCATCCAATAGGTGTTTTGTGTCATTGGATGAAAAATTAGGTCATTTTCGTCCTCCCTAGGCTTATTCATGTCCAATTAAGGTTTTTAACCAATCTTGTGCATCAATTAGGTGTTTTTGTGTCATTGGATGAACAATTAGGTCATTTTCGTCCTCCCTAGGCTTATTCTTGTCCATTTAGGGATTTTAACCAATCTTGTGAATCCAATAGGTGTTTTTGTGTCATTGGATGAACATTTAGGTAATTTTCGTCCTCCCTAAACTTAATCTTGTCCAATTAGGGTTTCTAACCAATCTTGTGCATCCAATAGGTGTTTTTATGTCATTGGATGAACAATTAGGTCATTTTCGTCCTCCCTAGGCTAATTCATGTCCAATTAGGGTTTTTAACCAATCTTGTGCACCCAGTAGGTGTTTTTGTGTCATGGGACGAACAATTAGGTCATTTTCGTCCTCCCTTGGCTTATTCATGTCCAATTAGGGTTTTTAACCAATCTTGTACATCCAATAGGTGTTTTTGTGTCATTGGATGAACAATTAGGTCATTTTCGTCCTCCATAGGCTAATTGTTGTCCAATTAGGGTTTTTAACCAATCTTGTGCATCCAATAGGTGTTTTGTTTCATTGGATGAACATTTAGGTCATTTTCGTCCTCCCTACATTTAATCTTGTCCAATTCTTGTCATTGGATAAACATTTAGGTCATTTTCGTCCTCCCTAGGCTAATTCTTGTCCAATTAGGGTTTTTAACCAATGTTTTCCATCCAATAGGTGTTTTGTGTCATTTGATGAACAATTAGGTCATTTTTGTCCTCCCTAGGCTAATTCTTGTCCAGTTAGGGTTTTTAACCAATCTTGTCCATCCAATAGGTGTTTTGTGTCATTGGATGAACATTTTGGTCATTTTCGTCCTCCCTACACTTAATCTTGTCCGATTAGGGTTTTTAACTAATCTTGTGTATCTAATAGTTGTGTTTGTGTCATT
>JBBPBS010000471.1:170185-185334 GCA_037974835.1 Cicer judaicum | reverse complement strand
TTTTGTGTCATTTGATGAACAATTAGGTCATTTTTGTCCTCCCTAGGCTAATTCTTGTCCAGTTAGGGTTTTTAACCAATCTTGTCCATCCAATAGGTGTTTTGTGTCATTGGATGAACATTTTGGTCATTTTCGTCCTCCCTACACTTAATCTTGTCCGATTAGGGTTTTTAACTAATCTTGTGTATCTAATAGTTGTGTTTGTGTCATTAGATGAACATTTAGGTCACTTTTGTCCGCCCTAGGCTTATTCTTGTCCATTTAGGGTTTTTAACACATCTTGTGCATCTAATATGGTTTTTTTTTCTGTCATTGAATGAACATTTAGGTCATTTTCGTCCTCCCTAGGCTAATTCTTGTTCAATTAGGGTTTTTAACCAATTTTGTCCATCCAATAGGTGTTTTAGTGTCATTGGATGAACATTTTGGTCATTTTCGTCCTCCCTACACTTAATCTTGTCCAATTAGGGTTTCTAACCAATCTTGTGCATCCAATAGGTGTTTTTGTGTCATTGGATGAACAATTAGGTCATTTTCGTCCTCCCTAAGCTAATTGTTGTCCAATTATGGTTTTTAACCAATCTTGTGCATCCAATAGGTGTTTTGTGTCATTGGATAAACATTTTGGTCATTTTCGTGCTCCCTACACTTAATCTTGTCCGATGAGGGTTTTTAACCAATCTTGTGTATCCAATAGTTGCGTTTGTGTCATTGGGTGAACAATTAGGTCATTTTTGACCTCCCTAGGCTTATTCATGTCCAATTAGAGTTTCTAAGCAATCTTGTGCATCCAATAGGTGTGTTTGTGTCATTGGTTGAACAATTAGGTCGTTTTCGTCCTCCCTAGGCTTATTCTTGTCCAATTATGGGTTTTAACTAATCTTGTACATCCAATAGGTGTTTTTGTGTCATTGGATGAAAAATTAGGTCATTTTCGTCCTCCCTAGGCTAATTCATGTCCAATTAGGGTTTTTAACCAATCTTGTGCATCCAATAGGTGTTTTTGTGTCATGGGACGAGCAATTAGGTCATTTTCGTCCTCCCTTGGCTTATTCATGTCCAATTAGGGTTTTTAACCAATCTTGTACATCCAATAAGTGTTTTTGTGTCATTCGATGAACAATTAGGTCATTTTCGTCCTCCCTAGGCTTATTCTTGTCCAATTAGGGTTTCTAACCAATCTTGTGCATCCAATAGGTGTTTTAGTGTCATTGGATGAATATTTACGTCATTTTCGTCCTCCCTACACTTAATCTTGTCCAATTAAGGTTTCTAACCAATCTTATGCATCCAATAGGTGTTTTTGTGTCATTGGATGAACAATTAGGTCATTTTCGTCCTCCCTAGGCTAATTGTTGTCTAATTTGGGTTTTTAACCAATCTTGTGCATCCAATAGGTGTTTTGTGTCATTGAATGAACATTTAGGTCATTTTCGTCCTCCCTACATTTAATCTTGTCCAATTAGGGTTTTTAACACATCTTGTGCATCCAATAGGGTTTTTTTTCTATCATTGGATGAACATTTAGGTCATTTTCGTCCTCCCTAGGTTAATTCTTGTCCAATTAGGGTATTTAACCAATGTTGTCCATCCAATAGGTGTTTTGTGTCATTTGATGAACAATTAGGTCATTTTTGTCCTCCCTAGGCTAATTCTTGTCCAGTTAGGGTTTTTAACAAATCTTGTCCATCAAATAGGTGTTTTGTGTCATTGGATGAACATTTTGGTCATTTTCGTCCTCCCTACACTTAATCTTGTCCAATTAGGGTTTTTAACCAATCATGTGTATCCAATAGTTGTGTTTGTGTCATTGGATGAACATTTTGGTCATTTTCGTCCTCCCTACACTTAATCTTGTCCAATTAGGGTTTCTAACCAATGTTGTGCATCCAATAGGTGTTTTTGTGTCATTGGATAAACAATTAGGTCATTTTCGTCCTCCCTAGGCTAATTGTTGTCCAATTTGGGTTTTTAACCAATCTTGTGCATCCAATAGGTGTTTTTGTGTCATGGGACGAACAATTAGGTCATTTTCGTCCTCCCTTGGCTTATTCATGTCCAATTAGGGTTTTTAACCAATCTTGTACATCCAATAGGTGTGTTTGTGTCATTGGATGAACAATTAGGTCATTTTCGTCCTCCCTAAGCTTATTCTTGTTCAATTAGGGTTTCTAACCAATCTTGTGCATCCAATACGTGTTATAGTGTCATTGGATGAACATTTAGGTCATTGTCGTCCTCCATACACTTAATCTTGTCCAATTTGGGTTTCTAACCAATCTTGTGCATCCAATAGGTGTTTTTTTGTCATTGGATGAACAATTAGGTCATTTTCGTCCTCCCTAGGCTAATTGTTGTCCAATTAGAGTTTTTAACCAATCTTGTGCATCCAATAGGTGTTTTGTGTCATTGGATGAACATTTAGGTCATTTTCGTCCTCCCTACATTTAATCTTGTCCAATTAGGATTTTTAACACATCTTGTGCATCCAATAGGGTTTTTTTTCTGTCATTGGATAAACATTTAGGTCATTTTCGTCCTCCCTAGGCTAATTCTTGTCCAATTAGGGTTTTTAACCAATGTTGTCCATCCAATAGGTCTTTTGTGTCATTTGATGAACAATTAGGTCATTTTTGTCCTCCCTAGGCTAATTCTTGTCCAGTTAGGGTTTTTAACCAATCTTGTCCATCCAATAGGTGTTTTGTGTCATTGGATGAACATTTTGGTCATTTTCGTCCTCCCTACACTTAATCTTGTCCAATTAGGGTTTCTAACCAATGTTGTGCATCCAATAGGTGTTTTTGTGTCATTGGATAAACAATTAGGTCATTTTCGTCCTCCCTAGGCTAATTGTTGTCCAATTTGGGTTTTTAACCAATCTTGTGCATCCAATAGGTGTTTTTGTGTCATGGGACGAACAATTAGGTCATTTTCGTCCTCCCTTGGCTTATTCATGTCCAATTAGGGTTTTTAACCAATCTTGTACATCCAATAGGTGTGTTTGTGTTATTGAATGAACAATTAGGTCATTTTCGTCCTCCCTAAGCTTATTCTTGTTCAATTAGGGTTTCTAACCAATCTTGTGCATCCAATACGTGTTATAGTGTCATTGGATGAACATTTAGGTCATTGTCGTCCTCCATACACTTAATCTTGTCCAATTTGGGTTTCTAACCAATCTTGTGCATCCAATAGGTGTTTTTTTGTCATTGGATGAACAATTAGGTCATTTTCGTCCTCCCTAGGCTAATTGTTGTCCAATTAGGGTTTTTAACCAATCTTGTGCATCCAATAGGTGTTTTGTGTCATTGGATGAACATTTAGGTCATTTTCGTCCTCCCTACATTTAATCTTGTCCAATTAGGATTTTTAACACATCTTGTGCATCCAATAGGGTTTTTTTTCTGTCATTGGATAAACATTTAGGTCATTTTCGTCCTCCCTAGGCTAATTCTTGTCCAATTAGGGTTTTTAACCAATGTTGTCCATCCAATAGGTCTTTTGTGTCATTTGATGAACAATTAGGTCATTTTTGTCCTCCCTAGGCTAATTCTTGTCCAGTTAGGGTTTTTAACCAATCTTGTCCATCCAATAGGTGTTTTGTGTCATTGGATGAACATTTTGGTCATTTTCGTCCTCCCTACACTTAATCTTGTCCGATTAGGGTTTTTAACTAATCTTGTGTATCTAATAGTTGTGTTTGTGTCATTGGATGAACATTTAGGTCACTTTTGTCCGCCCTAGGCTTATTCTTGTCCATTTAGGGTTTTTAACACATCTTGTGCATCTAATATGGTTTTTTTTTTTCTGTCATTGGATGAACATTTAGGTCATTTTCGTCCTCCCTAGGCTAATTCTTGTTCAATTAGGGATTTTAACCAATTTTGTCCATCCAATAGGTGTTTTAGTGTCATTGGATGAACATTTTGGTCATTTTCGTCCTCCCTACACTTAATCTTGTCCAATTAGGGTTTCTAACCAATCTTGTGCATCCAATAGGTGTTTTTGTGTCATTGGATGAACAATTAGGTCATTTTCGTCCTCCCTAAGCTAATTGTTGTCCAATTAGGGTTTTTAACCAATCTTGTGCATCCAATAGGTGTTTTGTGTCATTGGATGAACATTTAGGTCATTTTCGTCCTCCCTACATTTAATCTTGTCCAATTAGGGTTTTTAACACATCTTGTGCATCCAATAGGGTTTTTTTTCTGTCATTGGATGAACATTTAGGTCATTTTCGTCCTCCCTAGGCTAATTCTTGTTCAATTAGGGTTTTTAACCAATTTTGTCCATCCAATAGGTGTTTTAGTGTCATTGGATGAACATTTTGGTCATTTTTGTCCTCCCTACACTTAATCTTGTCCAATTAGGGTTTCTAACCAATCTTGTGCATCCAATAGGTGTTTTTGTGTAATTGGATGAACAATTAGGTCATTTTCGTCCTCCCTAGGCTAATTGTTGTCCAATTAGGGTTTTTAACCAATCTTGTGCATCCAATAGGTGTTTTGTGTCATTGGATGAACATTTAGGTCATTTTCGTCCTCCCTACATTTAATCTTGTCCAATTAGGGTTTTTAACACATCTTGTGCATCCAATAGGGTTTTTTTTCTGTCATTGGATGAATATTTAGGTCATTTTCGTCCTCCCTAGGCTAATTCTTGTCCAATTAAGGTTTTTAACCAATCATGTCCATCCAATAGGTGTTTTGTGTCATTTGATGAACAATTAGGTCATTTTTGTCCTCCCAAGGCTAATTCTTGTCCTGTTAGGGTTTTTAACCAATCTTGTCCATCCAATAGGTGTTTTGTGTCATTGGATGTACATTTTGGTCATTTTCGTCCTCCCTACACTTAATCTTGTCCGATTAGGGTTTTTAACCAATCTTGTATATCCAATAGTTGTGTTTGTGTCATTGGATGAACATTTAGGTCACTTTCGTCCTCCCTAGGCTTATTCTTGTCCATTTAGGGTTTTTAACACATCTTGTGCATCCAATAGGGTTTTTTTTTCTGTCAATGGATGAACATTTAGGTCATTTTCGTCGTCCCTAGGCTAATTCTTGCTCAATTAGGGTTTTTAACCAATTTTGTCCATCCAATAGGTGTTTGTGTCATTGGATGAACATTTTGGTCATTTATGTCCTCCCTACACTTAATCTTGTCCGATTAGGGTTTTTAACCAATCTTGTGTATCCAATAGTTGTGTTTGTGTCATTGGGTGAACAATTAGGTCATTTTTGACCTCCCTAGGCTTATTCTTGTCCAATTAGAGTTTCTAAGCAATCTTGTGCATCCAATAGGTATGTTTGTGTCATTGGTTGAACAATTAGGTCGTTTTCGTCCTCCCTAGGCTTATTCTTGTCCAATTAGGGTTTTTAACTAATCTTGTGCATCCAATAGGTGTTTTTGTGTCATTGAATGAACAATTAGGTCATTTTCGTCCTCCCTAGGCTAATTCATGTCCAATTAGGGTTTTGAACCAATCTTGTGCATCCAATAGGTGTTTTTGTGTCATGGGACGAACAATTAGGTCATTTTCGTCCTCCCTTGGCTTATTCATGTCCAATTAGGGTTTTTAACCAATCTTGTACATCCAATAGGTGTTTTTGAGTCATTGGATGAACAATTAGGTCATTTTCGTCCTCCCTATGCTTATTCTTGTTCAATTTGGGTTTCTAACCAATCTTGTGCATCCAATAGGTGTTTTTGTGTCATAGGAGGAAATTTAGGTCATTTTCGACCTCCCTACACTTAATATTGTCCAATTAGGGTTTCTAACCAATCTTGTGCATCCAATAGGTGTTTTTGTGTCATTGGATGAACATTTAGGTCATTTTCATCCTCCCTAGGCTTATTCATGTCCAATTAGGGTTTTAAACCAATCTTGTGCAGCCAATAGGTGTTTTTGTGTCATTGGATGAACAATTAGGTCATTCTCGTCCTCCCTAGGCTTAATCTTGTCCGATTAGGGTTTTTAACTAATCTTGTGTATCTAATAGTTGTGTTTGTGTCATTGGATGAACATTTAGGTCACTTTTGTCCGCCCTAGGCTTATTCTTGTCCATTTAGGGTTTTTAACACATCTTGTGCATCTAATATGGTTTTTTTTTTCTGTCATTGGATGAACATTTAGGTCATTTTCGTCCTCCCTAGGCTAATTCTTGTTCAATTAGGGATTTTAACCAATTTTGTCCATCCAATAGGTGTTTTAGTGTCATTGGATGAACATTTTGGTCATTTTCGTCCTCCCTACACTTAATCTTGTCCAATTAGGGTTTCTAACCAATCTTGTGCATCCAATAGGTGTTTTTGTGTCATTGGATGAACAATTAGGTCATTTTCGTCCTCCCTAAGCTAATTGTTGTCCAATTAGGGTTTTTAACCAATCTTGTGCATCCAATAGGTGTTTTGTGTCATTGGATGAACATTTAGGTCATTTTCGTCCTCCCTACATTTAATCTTGTCCAATTAGGGTTTTTAACACATCTTGTGCATCTAATAGGGTTTTTTTTCTGTCATTGGATGAACATTTAGGTCATTTTCGTCCTCCCTAGGCTAATTCTTGTCCAATTAGGGTTTTTAACCAATCATGTCCATCCAATAGGTGTTTTGTGTCATTTGATGAACAATTAGGTCATTTTTGTCCTCCCTAGGCTAATTCTTGTCCAGTTAGGGTTTTTAACCAATCTTCTCCATCCAATAGGTGTTTTGTGTCATTGGATGAACATTTTGGTCATTTTCGTCCTCCCTACACTTAATCTTGTCCGATTAGGGTTTTTAACCAATCTTGTGTATCCAATAATTGTGTTTGTGTCATTGGATGAACATTTAGGTCACTTTCGTCCTCCCTAGGCTTAATCTTGTCCATTTAAGGTTTTTAACACATCTTGTGCATCCAATAGGGTTTGTTTTCTGTCATTGGATGAACGTTTAGGTCATTGGTTGAACAATTAGGGGTTTTAACTAATCTTGTACATCCAATAGGTGTTTTTGTGTCATTGGAGGAAAAATTAGGTCATTTTCGTCCTCCCTAGGCTAATTCATGTCCAATTAGGGTTTTTAACCAATCTTGTGCATCCAATAGGTGTTTTTGTGTCATGGGACGAACAATTAGGTCATTTTCGTCCTCCCTTGGCTTATTCATGTCCAATTAGGGTTTTTAACCAATCTTGTACATCCAATAAGTGTTTTTGTGTCATTGGATGAACAATTAGGTCATTTTCGTCCTCCCTAGGCTTATTCTTGTCCAATTAGGGTTTCTAACCAATCTTGTGCATCCAATAGGTGTTTTAGTGTCATTGGATGAATATTTACGTCATTGTCGTCCTCCCTACACTTAATCTTGTCCAATTAAGGTTTCTAACCAATCTTGTGCATCCAATAGGTGTTTTTGTGTCATTGGATGAACAATTAGGTCATTTTCGTCCTCCCTAGGCTAATTGTTGTCTAATTTGGGTTTTTAAACAATCTTGTGCATCCAATAGGTGTTTTGTGTCATTGGATGAACATTTAGGTCATTTTCGTCCTCCCTACATTTAATCTTGTCCAATTAGGGTTTTTAACACATCTTGTGCATCCAATAGGGGTTTTTTTCTATCATTGGATGAACATTTAGGTCATTTTCGTCCTCCCTAGGTTAATTCTTGTCCAATTAGGGTATTTAACCAATGTTGTCCATCCAATAGGTGTTTTGTGTCATTTGATGAACAATTAGGTCATTTTCGTCCTCCCTAGGCTTATTCTTGTCCAATTATGGTTTTTAACTAAACTTGATCATCCAATAGGTGTTTTTGTGTCATTGGATGAACATTTTGGTCATTTTCGTCCTCCCTACACTTAATCTTGTCCAATTAGGGTTTTTAACCAATCATGTGTATCCAATAGTTGTGTTTGTGTCATTGGATGAACATTTAGGTCAGTTTCGTCCTCCCTAGGCTTATTCTTGTCCATTTAGGGTTTTTAACACATCTTGTGCATCCAATATGGTTTTTTTTTTTCTGTCATTGGATGAACATTTTGGTCATTTTTGTCCTCCCTACACTTAATCTTGTCCAATTAGGGTTTCTAACCAATGTTGTGCATCCAATAGGTGTTTTTGTGTCATTGGATAAACAATTAGGTCATTTTCGTCCTCCCTAGGCTAATTGTTGTCCAATTAGGGTTTTTAACCAATCTTGTGCATCCAATAGGTGTTTTTGTGTCATGGGACGAACAATTAGGTCATTTTCGTCCTCCCTTGGCTTATTCATGTCCAATTAGGGTTTTTAACCAATCTTGTACATCCAATAGGTGTGTTTGTGTCATTGGATGAACAATTAGGTCATTTTCGTCCTCCCTAAGCTTATTCTTGTTCAATTAGGGTTTCTAACCAATCTTGTGCATCCAATACGTGTTATAGTGTCATTGGATGAACATTTAGGTCATTGTCGTCCTCCCTACACTTAATCTTGTCATTGGATGAACAATTAGGTCATTTTCGTCCAATAGGTGTTTTTTTGTCATTGGATGAACAATTAGGTCATTTTCGTCCTCCCTAGGCTAATTGTTGTCCAATTAGGGTTTTTAACCAATCTTGTGCATCCAATAGGTGTTTTGTGTCATTGGATGAACATTTAGGTCATTTTCGTCCTCCCTACATTTAATCTTGTCCAATTAGGGTTTTTAACACATCTTGTGCATCCAATAGGGTTTTTTTTCTGTCATTGGATGAACATTTAGGTCAGTTTTGTCCTCCCTAGGCTAATTCTTGTCCAATTAGGGTATTTAACCAATCTTGTCCATCCAATAGGTGTTTTGTGTCATTTGATGAACAATATGTCATTTTTGTCCTCCCTTGGCTAATTCTTGTCCAGTTAGGGTTTTTAACCAATCTTTTCCATCCAATAGGTGTTTTGTGTCATTGGATGAACAATTAGGCGATTTTCGTTCTCCCTAGGCTTATTACTTTCCAATTATGCAATCTTGTGCATCCAATGGGTGTTTTCGTGTCATTGGATGAACAATTAGGTCATTTTCGTCCTCCCAAGGCTAATTCTAGTCCAATTAGGGATTTTAACCAATCTTGTGCATCCAATGGGTGTTTTTGTGTCATTGGATGAACAATTAGGTCATTTCCGTCCTCCCTAGGCTAATTCTTGTCTAATTAGGGTTTTTAACTAATCTTGTACATCCAATAGGTGTTTTTGTTCATTGGATGAATATTTAGGTCATTTTCGTCCTCCATACACTTAATCTTGTCCAATTAGGGTTTTTAACCAATCTTGTGCATCCAATAGGTGTGTTTGTGTCATTGGGTGACCCATTAGGGCATTTTCGTCCTCCCTAGTCTTATTCTTTTCCAATTAGGGTTTTTAACAAATCTTGTGCATCCAATAGGTGTTTTTGTGTCATTGGAGGAACTTTAGGTCATTTTCGACCTCCCTACACTTAATCTTGCCCAATTAGGGTTTCTACCCAAAATTGTGCATCCAATAGGTGTTTTGTGTCATTGGATGAACATTTAGGTCATTTTCATCTTCCCTACACTTAATCTTGTCCAATTAGGGTTTCTAACCAATCTTGTGCATCCAATAGGTGTTTTGTGTCATTGGATGAACATTTAGGTCACTTTCGTCCTCCCTACACTTAATCTTCTCCAATTAGGGTTTTTAACCAATCTTGTGCATCCAATACGGTTTTTTTCTGTCATTGGATGAACATTTAGGGTTTCTAACTAATCTTGTGGATCCAATAGATGTGTTTGTGTCATTGGATGAACAATTAGGTCATTTTCGTCCTTCCTAGTCTTATTCTTGTCCAATTAGGGTTTTTAACCAATCTTAGTCATCCAATAGGTGTTTTTGTGTCATTGGATGAACATTTAGGTCATTTTCATCCTCCCTACACTTAATTTTGTCCAATTAGGGTTGCTAACCAATCTTGTGCATCCAATACGTGTTTTGTGTCATTGGATGAACATTTAGGTCATTTTCGTCTTCCCTACACTTAATCTTGTCCAATTAGGGTTTTTAACACATCTTGTGCATCCAATAGGGTTTGTGTTTCTGTCATTGGATGAACAATTAGGTCACTTTCGACCTCCCTAGGCTTATTCTTGTCCAATTAGAGTTTCTAAGCAATCTTGTGCATCCAATAGGTGTGTTTGTGTCATTGGTTGAATAATTAGATCGTTTTCATCCTCCCTAGGCTTATTCTTGTCCAATTAGGGTTTTTAACTAATCTTGTGCATCCAATAGGTGTTTTTGTATCATTGGATGAACAATTAGGTCATTTTCGTCCTCCCTAGGCTTATTCTTATCCAATTAGGTTTTCTAACCAATCTTGTGCATCCAATACGTGTGTTTGTGTCATCGTTGAACAATTAGGTTATTTTCATCCTCCCTAGGCTTACTCTTGTCCAATTATGGTTTTTAACTAATCTTGTGCATCCAATAGGTATTTTTGTGTCATTGTTTGAATATTTAGGTCATTTTCGTCCTCCCTACACTTAATCTTGTCCAATTAGGGTTGTTAACCAATCTTGTGCATCCAATAGGTGTTTTTGTGTCATTGGATGAACATTTAGGTCATTTTCATCCTCCCTACACTTAATTTTGTCCAATTAGGGTTGCTAACCAATCTTGTGCATCCAATACGTGTTTTGTGTCATTGGATGCACATTTAGGTCATTTTCGTCCTCCTTACACTTAATCTTATCCAATTAGGGTTTCTAACCAATCTTGCGCATCCAATAGGTGTTTTTGTGTCATTGGATGAACAATTAGGTCTTTTTCGTCCTCCCTAGGCTAATTCTTGTCCAATTAGGGTTGTTAACCAATCTTGTGCATCCAATAGGTGTTTTTGTGTCATAGGACGAACAATTAGGTCATTTTCGTCCTCCCTAGGCTTATTCATGTCCTATTAGGGTTTTTAACCAATCTTGTGCATCCAATAGGTGTTTTTGTGTCATTGGATGAACAATTAGGTCATTTTCGTCCTCCCTAGGCTTATTCTTGTCCAATTATGGTTTTTAACTAAACTTGATCATCCAATAGGTGTTTTTGTGTCATTGGATGAACATTTAGGTCATTTTTGTCCTCCTTACACTTAATCATGTCCAATTAGGGTTTCTAACCAATCTTGCACATCCAATAGGTGTATTTTTGTCATTGGATGAGCAATTAGGTCTTTTTCGTCCTCCCTTGGCTAATTCTTGTCCAATTAGGGTTGTTAACCAATCTTGTGCATCCAATAGGTGTTTTTGTGTCATGGGACAAACAATTAGGTCATTTTCGTCCTCCCTAGGGTTATTCATGTCCAATTATGGTTTTTAACCAATCTTGTACATCCAATAGGTGTTTTTGTGTCATTGGATGAACAATTACGTTATTTTCGTCCTCCCTAGGCTTATTCTTGTCCAATTAGGGTTTTTAACCAATCTTGTGCATCCAATAGGTGTTTTAGTGTCATTGGATGAACATTTAGGTCATTGTCGTCCTCCCTACACTTAATCTTGTCCAATTAGGGTTTCTAACCAATCTTGTGCATCCAATAGGTGTTTTTGTGTCATTGAATGAACAATTAAGTCATTTTCGTCCTCCCTAGGTAATTGTTGTCCAATTAGGGTTTTTAACCAATCTTGTGCATCCAATAGGTGTTTTGTGTCATTGGATGAACATTTAGGTCATTTTCGTCCACCCTACACTTAATCTTGTCCAATTAGGGTTTTTAACACATCTTGTGCATCCAATAGGGTTTTTTTTCTGTCATTGGATGAACATTTAGGTCATTTTCGTCCTCCCTAGGCTAATTCTTGTCCAACTAGGGTTTTTAACCAATCTTGTCCATCCAATAGGTGTTTTGTGTCATTGGATGAACATTTTGGTCATTTTCGTGCTCCCTACACTTAATCTATTCCGATTAGGGTTTTTAACCAATCTTGTGTATCCAATAGTTGTGTTTGTGTCATTGGGTGAACAATTAGGTCATTTTTGACCTCCCTAGGCTTATTCTTGTTCAATTAGAGTTTCTAAGCAATCTTGTGCATCCAATAGGTGTATTTGTGTCATTGGTTGAACAATTAGGTCGTTTTCGTCCTTTCTAGGCTTATTCTTGTCCAATTAGGGTTTTTAACTAATCTTGTGCATCCAATAGGTGTTTTTGTGTCATTGGATGAACAATTAGGTCATTTTCGTCCTCCCTAGGCTTATTCTTGTCCAATTAGGGTTTGTACCCAATCTTGTGCATCCAATAGGTGTGTTTGTGTCATTGGTTGAACAATTAGGTCATTTTCGTCCTCCCTAGGATTAATCTTGTCCAATTAGGGTTTTTAACTAATCTTGTGCATCTAATAGGTGTTTTTGTGTCATTGGATGAACAATTAGATCATTTTCGTCATCCCTAGGCTAATTCTTGTCCAATTAGGGTTTTCAACTAATCTTGTGCATCCAATAGGTGTTTTTGTGTCATTGTTTGAATATTTAGGTCATTTTCGTCCTCCCTAGACTTAATCTTGTCCAATTAGGGTTGTTAACCAATCTTGTGCACCCAATAGGTGTTTTTGTGTCATTGGATGAACATTTAGGTCATTTTCATCCTCCTTAAACTTAATCTTGTCCAATTTGGGTTTCTAACCAATCTTGTACATCCAATAGGTGTTTTTGTGTCATTGGATGAACAATTAGGTCATTTTCGTCCTCCCTTGGCTTATTCTTGTCCAATTAGGGTTTTTAACCATTCTTGTTCATCCAATAGGTGTTTTAGTGTCATTGGATGAACATTTAGGTCATTGTCGTCCTCCCTACACTTAATCTTGTCCAATTAAGGTTTCTAACCAATCTTGTGCATCCAATAGGTGTTTTTGTGTCATTGGATGAACAATTAGGTCATTTTCGTCCTCCCTAGGCTTATTCTTGTCCAATTATGGTTTTTAACTAAACTTGATCATCCAATAGGTGTTTTTGTGTCATTGGATGAACATTTAGGTCATTTTCGTCCTCCTTACACTTAATCTTGTCCAATTAGGGTTTCTAACCAATCTTGCGCATCCAATAGGTGTATTTGTGTCATTGGATGAGCAATTAGGTCTTTTTCGTCCTCCCTAGGCTAATTCTTGTCCAATTAGGGTTGTTAACCAATCTTGTGCATCCAATAGGTGTTTTTGTGTCATGGGACGAACAATTAGGTCATTTTCGTCCTCCCTAGGCTTATTCATGTCCAATTATGGTTTTTAACCAATCTTGTACATCCAATAGGTGTTTTTGTGTCATTGGATGAACAATTAGGTTATTTTCGTCCTCCCTAGGCTTATTCTTGTCCAATTAGGGTTTTTAACCAATCTTGTGTATCCAATAGGTGTGTTTGTGTTAATTGTTCAAAAATTAGGTAATTTTCGTCCTCCCTAAGCTTATTGTTTTCCAATTAGGGTTTTTATATAATCTTGTGCATCCAATAGGTGTTTTTGTGTCATTGGATGAACATTTAGGTCATTTTCATCCTCCTTACACTTAATCTTGTCCAATTTGGGTTTCTAAACAATCTTGTGCATCCAATAGGTGTTTTTGTGTCATTGGATGATTAATTAGGTCATTTTCGTCCTCCCTAGGCTAATTCTTGTCCAATTAGGGTTGTTAACCAATCTTGTGCACCCAATAGGTGTTTTTGTGTCATTGGATGAACATTTAGGTCATTTTCATCCTCCTTACACTTAATCTTGTCCAATTTGGGTTTGTAACCAATCTTGTACATCCAATAGGTGTTTTTGTGTCATTGGATGAACAATTAGGTCATTTTCGTCCTCCCTAGGCTTATTCTTGTCCAATTAGGGTTGTTAACCAATCTTGTGCATCCAATAGGTGTTTTGTGTCATTGGATGAAAAATTAGGTCATTTTCGTCCTCCCTTGGCTTATTGATGTCCAATTAGGGTTTTTAGCCAATCTTGTACATCCAATAGGTGTTTTTGTGTCATTAGATGAACAATTAGGTCATTTTCGTCCTCCCTAGGCTTATTCTTGTCCAATTATGGTTTTTAACTAAACTTGATCATCCAATAGGTGTTTTTGTGTCATTGGATGAACATTTAGGTCATTTTCGTCCTCCCTACATTTAATCTTGTCCAATTCGGGTTTCTAACCAATCTTGTGCATCCAACAGGTGTTTTTGTGTCATTGGATGAACAATTAGGTCATTTTCGTCATCCCTAGGCTAATTCATGTCCAATTAGGATTTTTAACCAATCTTTTGCATCCAATAGGTGTTTTTGTGTCATGGGACGAACAATTAGGTCATTTTCGTCCTCCCTTGGCTTATTCCTGTCCAATTAGGGTTTTTAACCAATCTTGTACATCCAATAGGTGTTTTTGTGTCATTGGATGAACAATTAGGTCATTTTCGTCCTCCCTAGGCTAATTGTTGTCCAATTAGGGTTTTTAACCAATCTTGTGCATCCAATAGGTGTTTTGTGTCATTGGATGAACATTTAGGTCATTTTCGTCGTCCCTACATTTAATCTTGTCCAATTACGGTTTTTAACACATCTTGTGCATCCAATAGGGTTTTTTTCTGTCATTTGATGAACATTTAGGTCATTTTTGTCCTCCCTAGGCTAATTCTTGTCCAATTAGGGTTTTTAACCAATCTTGTCCATCCAATAGGTGTTTTGTGTCATTTGATGAACAAATAGGTCATTATCGTCCTCCCTAGGCTAATTCTTGTCCAATTAGGGTTTTTAACCAATTTTGTCCATCCAATAGGTGTTTTGTGTCATTGGATGAACATTTTGGTCATTTTTTTCCTCCCTACACTTAATCTTGTCTGATTAGGGTTTTTAACCAATCTTGTGCATCCAATAGGTGTTTTTGTGTCATTGGATGAACAATTAGGTCATTTTCGTCCTCCTTACACTTAATCTTGTCCAATTTGGGTTTCTAACCAATTTTGTGCATCCAATAGGTGTTTTTGTGTCATTGGATGAACAATTAGGTCATTTTCGTTCTCCCTAGGCTAATTCTTGTCCAATTAGGGTTGTTAACCAATCTTGTGCACCCAATAGGTGTTTTTGTGTCATTGGATGAACATTTAGGTCATTTTCATCCTCCCTACACTTAATTTTGTCCAATTAGGGTTGCTAACCAATCTTGTGCATCCAATACGTGTTTTGTGTCATTGGATG
>JBBPBS010000471.1:129884-160270 GCA_037974835.1 Cicer judaicum | reverse complement strand
TTGTCCAATTAGGGTTTCTAACCAATCTTGTGCATCCAATAGGTGTTTTTGTGTCATTGGATGAACATTTAGGTCATTTTCGTCCTCCCTACACTTAATTTTGTCCAATTAGGGTTTTTAACCAATCTTGTGCATCCAATAGGGTTTTTTTCTGTCATTGGATGACCATTTAGGTCAAATTCGTCCTCCCTAGGCTAATTCTTGTCCAATTAGGGTTTCTAACTAATCTTGTGGATCCAATAGGTGTGTTTGTGTCATTGGATGAACAATTAGGTCACTTTCGACCTCCCTAGGCTTATTCTTGTCAAATTAGAGTTTCTAAGCAATCTTGTGCATCCAATAGGTGTGTTTGTGGCATTGGTTGAATAATTAGATCGTTTTCATCCTCCCTAGGCTTATTCTTGTCCAATTAGGGTTTTTAACTAATCTTGTGCATCCAATAGGTGTTTTTGTATCATTGGATGAACAATTAGGTCATTTTCGTCCTCCCTAGGCTTATTCTTGTCCAATTAGGTTTTCTAACCAATCTTGTGCATCCAATAGGTGTGTTTGTATCATCGTTGAACAATTAGGTTATTTTCATCCTCCCTAGGCTTACTCTTGTCCAATTAGGGTTTTTAACTAATCTTGTGCATCCAATAGGTATTTTTGTGTCATTGTTTGAATATTAAGGTCATTTTCGTCCTCCCTACACTTAATCTTGTCCAATTAGGGTTGTTAACCAATCTTGTGCATCCAATAGGTGTTTTTGTGTCATTGGATGAACAATTAGGTCTTTTTCGTCCTCCCTAGGCTTACTCTTGTCCTATTATGGTTTTTAACTAATCTTGATCATCCAATAGGTGTTTTTGTGTCATTGGATGAACATTTAGGTCATTTTCGTCCTCCTTACACTTAATCTTATCCAATTAGGGTTTCTAACCAATCTTGCGCATCCAATAGGTGTATTTGTGTCATTGGATGAGCAATTAGGTCTTTTTCGTCCTCCCTAGGCTAATTCTTGTCCAATTAGGGTTGTTAACCAATCTTGTGCATCCAATAGGTGTTTTTGTATCATGGGACGAACAATTAGGTCATTTTCGTCCTCCCTAGGCTTATTCATGTACAATTATGGTTTTTAACCAATCTTGTACATCCAATAGGTGTTTTTGTGTCATTGGATGAACAATTAGGTTATTTTCGTCCTCCCTAGGCTTATTCTTGTACAATTAGGGTTTTTAACCAATCTTGTGCATCCAATAGGTGTTTTAGTGTCATTGGATGAACATTTAGGTCATTGTCGTCCTCCCTACACTTAATCTTGTCCAATTAGGGTTTCTAACCATTCTTGTGCATCCAATAGGTATTTTTGTGTCATTGGATGAACAATTAGGTCATTTTCGTCCTCCCTAGGTAATTGTTGTCCAATTAGGGTTTTTAACCAATCTTGTGCATCCAATAGGTGTTTTGTGTCATTGGATGAACATTTAGGTCATTTTCGTCCACCCTACACTTAATCTTGTCCAATTAGGGTTTTTAACACATCTTTTGCATCCAATAGGGTTTTTTTTCTGTCATTGGGTGAACATTTAGGTCATCTTCGTCCTCCCTAGGCTAATTCTTGTCCAACTAGGGTTTTTAACCAATCTTGTCCATCCAATAGGTGTTTTGTGTCATTGGATGAACATTTTGGTCATTTTCGTCCTCTCTACACTTAATCTATTCCTGTTAGGGTTTTTAACCAATCTTAGGGATGACGAAACCCTAATCGGAATTATCATAGGGATGAAGAAAACGACCTAATTGTTCATCCAATGACACAAAAACACCAATTGGATGCACAAGATTGGTTAGAAACCCTAATTGGACAAGATAAAGTGTAGGGAGGACGAAAATGACCTAAATGTTCATCCAATGACACAAAAACACCTATCGGATGCACAAGATTGGTTAGAAACCCTAATTGAACAAGATTAAGTGTAGGGAGGACGAAAATGACCTAAATGTTCATCCAATGACACAAAACACCTATTGGATGCACAAGATTGGTTAAAAACCCTAATTGGACAAGAATTAGCCTAGGGAGAACGAAAATGACCTAATTGTTCATCCAATGACACAAAAACACCTATCGGATGCACAAGATTGGTTAGAAACCCTAATTGAACAAGATTAAGTGTAGGGAGGACGAAAATGACCTAAATGTTCATCCAATGACACAAAACACCTATTGGATGCACAAGATTGGTTAAAAACCCTAATTGGATAAGATTAAGTTTAGGGAGGACGAAAATGACATAAATATTCATCCAATGACACAGCACACCTATTGGATGCACAAGATTGGTTAGAAACCCTAATTGGACAAGATAAAGTGTAGGGAGGACGAAAACGACCTAAGTGTTCATCCAATGACACAAAACACCTATTGGATGCACAAGATTGCTTAAAAACCCTAATTGGACAAGATTAAGTTTAGGGAGGACGAAAATGACCTAAATGTTCATCCAATGACACAAAACACCTATTGGATGTACAAGATTGGTTAAAATCCCTAATTGGACAAGATTACGTTTAGGGAGGACGAAAATGACCTAAATATTCATCCAATGACACAACACACCTATTGAATGAACAAGATTGGTTAAAAACCCTAATTGGACAAGATTAAGTGTAGGGAGGACGAAAATGACCTAAATGTTCATCCAATGACACAAAAACACCTATCGGATGCACAAGATTGTCTAGAAACCCTAATTGAACAAGATTAAGTGTAGGGAGGACGAAAATGACCTAAATGTTCATCCAATGACACAAAACACCTATCGGATGCACAAGATTAGTTAGAAACCCTAATTGAACAAGATTAAGTGTAGGGAGCACGAAAATGACCTAAATGTTCATCCAATGACACAAAACACCTATTGGATGCACAAGATTGGTTAAAAACCCTAATTGGATAAGAATTAGCCTAAGGAGGACGAAAATGACCTAAATGTTCATCCAATGACACAAAACACCTATTGGATGCACAAGATTGGTTAAAAACCCTAATTGGACAAGAATTATCATAGGGAGGACGAAAATGACCTAATTGTTCATCCAATGACACAAAAACACCAATTGGATGCACAAGATTGGTTAGAAACCCTAATTGGACAAGAATTAGCCTAGGGAGGACGAAAATGACCTAATTGTTCATCCAATGACACAAAAACACCTATCGGATGCACAAGATTGGTTAGAAACCCTAATTGAACAAGATTAAGTGTAGGGAGGACGAAAATGACCTAAATGTTCATCCAATGAAACAAAACACCTATTGGATGCACAAGATTGGTGAAAAATTGGATAAGAATTAGCCTAAGGAGGACGAAAATGACCTAAATGTTCATCCAATGACACAAAACACGTATTGGATGCACAAGATTGGTTAAAAACCCTAATTGGACAAGAATTATCATAGGGAGGACGAAAATGACCTAATTGTTCATCCAATGACACAAAAACACCAATTGGATGCACAAGATGGGTTAGAAACCCTAATTGGACAAGAATTAGCCTAGGGAGGACGAAAATGACCTAATTGTTCATCCAATGACACAAAAACACCTATCGGATGCACAAGATTGGTTAGAAACCCTAATTGAACAAGATTAAGTGTAGGGAGGACGAAAATGACCTAAATGTTCATCCAATGACACAAAACACCTATTGGATGCACAAGATTGGTTAAAAACTCTAATTGGATAAGAATTAGCCTAAGGAGAACGAAAATGACCTAAATGTTCATCCAATGACACAAAACACCTATTGGATCCACAAGATTGGTTAAAAACCCTAATTGGATAAGAATTAGCCTAAGGAGGACGAAAATGACCTAAATGTTCATCCAATGACACAAAACACCTATTGGATGTACAAGATTGGTTAAAAACCCTAATTGGACAAGAATTAGCCTAGGGAGGACGAAAATGACCTAATTGTTCATCCAATGACACAAAAACACCTATTGGATGCACAAGATTGGTTAGAAACCCTAATTGGACAAGATAAAGTGTAGGGAGGACGAAAATGACCTAAGTGTTCATCCAATGACACAAAACACCTATTGGATGCACAAGATTGCTTAAAAACCCTAATTGGACAAGAATTAGCCTAGGGAGGACGAAAATGACCTAATTGTTCATCCAATGACACAAAAACACCTGTCGGATGCACAAGATTGGTCAGAAACCCTAATTGAACAAGATTAAGTGTAGGAAGGACGAAAATGACCTAAATGTTCATCCAATGACACAAAACACCTATTGGATGCACAAGATTGGTTAAAAACCCTAATTGGACAAGAATTATCATAACGAGGACGAAAATGACCTAATTGTTCATCCAATGACACAAAAACACCAATTGGATGCACAAGATTGGTTAGAAACCCTAATTGGACAAGTTAAAGTGTAGGGAGGACGAAAATGACCTAAGTGTTCATCCAATGACACAAAACACCTATTGGATGCACAAGATTGGTTAAAAACCCTAATTGGACAAGAATTAGCCTAGGGAGGACGAAAATGACCTAATTGTTCATCCAATGACACAAAAACACCTGTCGGATGCACAAGATTGGTCAGAGACCCTAATTGAACAAGATTAAGTGTAGGGAGAACGAAAATGACCTAAATGTTCATCCAATGACACAAAACACCTATTGGATGCACAAGATTGGTTAAAAACCCTAATTGGATAAGAATTAGCCTACGGAGGACGAAAATGACCTAAATGTTCATCCAATGACACAAAACACCTATTGGATGCACAAGATTGGTTAAAAACCCTAATTGGACAAGAATTATCATAGGGAGGACGAAAATGACCTAATTGTTCATCCAATGACACAAACACACCAATTGATTGCGCAAGATTGGTTAGAAACCCTAATTGGACAAGATTAAGTGTAGGGACGACGAAAATGACCTAAATGTTCATCCAATGACACAAAACACCTATTGGATGCACAAGATTGGTTAAAAACCGTAATTGGATAAGATTAAGTTTAGGGAGGACGAAAATGACATAAATATTCATCCAATGACACAACACACCTATTGAATGAACAAGATTGGTTAAAAACCCTAATTGAACAAGATTAAGTGTAGGGAGGACGAAAATGACCTAAATGTTCATCCAAGGACACAAAACACCTACTGGATGAACAAGATTGGTTAAAAACCCTAATTGGATAAGAAATAGAATAAGGAGGACGAAAATGACCTAAATGTTCATCCAATGACACAAAACACCTATTGGATGCACAAGATTGGTTAAAAACCCTAATTGGACAAGAATTATCATAGGGAGGACGAAAATGACCTAATTGTTCATCCAATGACACAAAAACACCAATTGGATGCACAAGATTGGTTAGAAACCCTAATTGGACAAGATAAAGTGTAGGGAGGACAAAAATGACCTAAATGTTCATCCAATGACACAAAACACCTATTGGATGCACAAGATTGGTTAAAAACCCTAATTGGACAAGAATTAGCCTAGGGAGGACGAAAATGACCTAATTGTTCATCCAATGACACAAAAACACCTATCGGATGCACAAGATTGGTTAGAAACCCTAATTGAACAAGATTAAGTGTAGAGAGGACGAAAATGACCTAAATGTTCATCCAATAACACAAAACACCTATTGGATGCACAAGATTGGTTAAAAACCCTAATTGGATAAGAATTAGCCTAAGGAGGACGAAAATGACCTAAATGTTCATCCAATGACACAAAACACCTATTGGATGCACAAGATTGGTTAAAAACCCTAATTGGACAAGAATAAGTGTAGGGAGGACGAAAATGACCTAAATGTTCATCCAATGACACAAAACACCTATTGGATGCACAAGATTGGTCAGAAACCCTAATTGGACAAGATAAAGTGTAGGGAGGAAGAAAATGACCTAAGTTCATCCAATGACACAAAACACCTATTGGATGCACAAGATTGGTTAAAAACCCTAATTGGACAAGAATTAGCCTAGGGAGGACGAAAATGACCTAATTGTTCATCCAATGACACAAAAACACCTGTCGGATGCACAAGATTGGTCAGAAACCCTAATTGAACAAGATTAAGTGTAGGGAGGACGAAAATGACCTAAATGTTCATCCAATGACACAAAAACACCTATCGGATGCACAAGATTGGTTAGAAACCCTAATTGAACAAGATTAAGTGTAAGGAGGACGAAAATGACCTAAATGTTCATCCAATGACACAAAACACTTATTGGATGCACAAGATTGGTTAAAAACCCTAATTGGACAAGAATTATCATAGGGAGGACGAAAATGACCTAAATGTTCATCCAATGACACAAAACACCTATTGGATGCACAAGATTGGTTAAAAACCCTAATTGCACAAGAATTAGCCTAGGGAGGACGAAAATGACCTAATTGTTCATCCAATGACACAAAAACACCTATCGGATGCACAAGATTGGTTAGAAAACCTAATTGAACAAGAATTATCATAGAGAGGACGAAAATGACCTAATTGTTCATCCAATGACACAAAAACACCAATTGGATGCACAAGATTGGTCAGAAACCCTAATTGGACAAGATAAAGTGTAGGGAGGACGAAAATGACCTAAGTGTTCATCCAATGACACAAAACACCTATTGGATGCACAAGATTGGTTAAAAACCCTAATTGGACAAGAATTAGCCTAGGGAGGACGAAAATGACCTAATTGTTCATCCAATGACACAAAAACACCTGTCGGATGCACAAGATTGGTCAGAAACCCTTATTGAACAAGATTAAGTGTAGGGAGGACGAAAATGACCTAAATGTTCATCCAATGACACAAAACACCTATTGGATGCACAAGATTGGTTAAAAACCCTAATTGGACAAGAATTAGCCTAGGGAGGAAGAAAATGACCTAATTGTTCATCCAATGACACAAAAACACCTGTCGGATGCACAAGATTGGTCAGAAACCCTAATTGAACAAGATTAAGTGTAGGGAGGACGAAAATGACCTAAATGTTCATCCAATGACACAAAACACCTATTGGATGCACAAGATTGGTTTAATACCCTAATTGGACAAGAATTATCATAGGGAGGACGAAAATGACCTAATTGTTGATCCAATGACACAAAAACACCAATTGGAAGCACAAGATTGGTTAGAAACCCTAATTGGACAAGATAAAGTGTAGGGAGAACGAAAATGACCTAACTGTTTATCCAATGACACAAAACACCTATTGGATGCACAAGATTGGTTAAAAACCCTAATTGGACAAGAATTAGCCTAGGGAGGACGAAAATGACCTAATTGTTCATCCAATGACACAAAAACACCTGTCGGATGCACAAGATTGGTCAGAAACCCTAATTGAACAAGATTAAGTGTAGGGACGACAAAAATGACCTAAATGTTCATCCAATGACACAAAACACCTATTGGATGCACAAGATTGCTTAAAAACCCTAATTGGACAAGATTAAGTTTAGGGAGGACGAAAATGACCTAAATGTTCATCCAATGACACAAAACACCTATTGGATGTAGAAGATTGGTTAAAAACCCTAATTGGACAAGATTAAGTTTAGGGAGGACGAAAATGACCTAAATATTCATCCAATGACACAACACACCTATTGAATGAACAAGATTGGTTAAAAACCCTAATTGGACAAGATTAAGTGTAGGGAGGACGAAAATGACCTAAATATTCATCCAATGACACAAAAACACCTATCGGATGCACAAGATTGGTTAGAAACCCTAATTGAACAAGATTAAGTGTAGGGAGGACGAAAATGACCTAAATGTTCATCCAATGACACAAAACACCTATTGGATGCACAAGATTGGTTAAAAACACTAATTGGATAAGAATTAGCATAAGGAGGACGAAAATGACCTAAATGTTCATCCAATGACACAAAACACCTATTGGATGCACAAGATTGGTTAAAAACCCTAATTGGACAAGAATTAGCCTAGGGAGGACGAAAATGACCTAATTGTTCATCCAATGACACAAAAACACCTATCGGATGCACAAGATTGGTTAGAAACCCTAATTGGACAAGATTAAGTGTAGAGAGGACGAAAATGACCTAAATGTTCATCGGATGACACAAAACACCTAATGGATGCACAATATTGGTTAAAAACCCTAATTGGACAAGAATTTGCCTAGGGAGGACGAAAATGACCTAAATGTTCATCCAATGACACAAAAACACCCATTGGATGAACAAGATTGGTTAAAAACCCTAATTGGACAAGATTAAGTGTAGGGAGGACGAAAATGACCTAAATGTTCATCCAATGGCACAAAACACCTATTGGATGCACAAGATTGGTTAAAAACCCTAATTGGACAAGAATTAGCCTAGGGAGGACGAAAATGACCTAATTGTTCATCCAATGACACAAAAACACCTATCGGATGCACAAGATTGGTTAGAAACCCTAATTGAACAAGATTAAGTGTAGGGAGGACGAGAATAACCTAAGTGTTCATCCAATGACACAAAACACCTATTGGATGCACAAGATTGGTTAAAAACCCTAATTGGATAAGAATTAGCCTAAGGAGGACGAAAATGACCTAAATGTTCATCCAATGACACAAAACACCTATTGGATGCACAAGATTGGTTAAAAACCCTAATTGGACAAGAATTATCATAAGGAGGACGAAAATGACCTAATTGTTCATCCAATGACACAAAAACACCTATCGGATGCACAAGATTGGTTAGAAACCCTAATTGAACAAGATTAAGTGTAGGGAGGACGAAAATGACCTAAATGTTCATCCAATGACACAAAACACCTATTGGATGCACAAGATTGGTTAAAAACTCTAATTGGATAAGAATTAGCCTAAGGAGAACGAAAATGACCTAAATGTTCATCCAATGACACAAAACACCTATTGGATCCACAAGATTGGTTAAAAACCCTAATTGGATAAGAATTAGCCTAAGGAGGACGAAAATGACCTAAATGTTCATCCAATGACACAAAACACCTATTGGATGTACAAGATTGGTTAAAAACTCTAATTGGATAAGAATTAGCCTAAGGAGGACGAAAATGACCTAAATGTTCATCCAATGACACAAAACACCTATTGGATGCACAAGATTGGTTAGAAACCCTAATTGGACAAGAATTATCATAGGGAGGACGAAAATGACCTAATTGTTCATCCAATGACACAAAAACACCAATTGGATGCACAAGATTGGTTAGAAACCCTAATTGAACAAGATTAAGTGTAGGGAGGACGAAAGTGACCTAAATGTTCATCCAATGACACAAAACACCTATTGGATGCACAAGATTGGTTAAAAACCCTAATTGGACAAGAATTATCATAGGGAGGACGAAAATGACCTAATTGTTCATCCAATGACACAAAAACACCAATTGGATGCACAAGATTGGTTAGAAACCCTAATTGGACAAGATAAAGTGTAGGGATGACGAAAATGACCTAAGTGTTCATCCAATGACACAAAACACCTATTGGATGCACAAGATTGGTTAAAAACCCTAATTGGACAAGAATTAGCCTAGGGAGGACGAAAATGACCTAATTGTTCATCCAATGACACAAAAACACCTGTCGGATGCACAAGATTGGTCAGAGACCCTAATTGAACAAGATTAAGTGTAGGGAGAACGAAAATGACCTAAATGTTCATCCAATGACACAAAACACCTATTGGATGCACAAGATTGGTTAAAAACCCTAATTGGATAAGAATTAGCCTACGGAGGACGAAAATGACCTAAATGTTCATCCAATGACACAAAACACCTATTGGATGCACAAGATTGGTTAAAAACCCTAATTGGACAAGAATTATCATAGGGAGGACGAAAATGACCTAATTGTTCATCCAATGACACAAACACACCAATTGATTGCGCAAGATTGGTTAGAAACCCTAATTGGACAAGATTAAGTGTAGGGACGACGAAAATGACCTAAATGTTCATCCAATGACACAAAACACCTATTGGATGCACAAGATTGGTTAAAAACCGTAATTGGATAAGATTAAGTTTAGGGAGGACGAAAATGACATAAATATTCATCCAATGACACAACACACCTATTGAATGAACAAGATTGGTTAAAAACCCTAATTGAACAAGATTAAGTGTAGGGAGGACGAAAATGACCTAAATGTTCATCCAAGGACACAAAACACCTACTGGATGAACAAGATTGGTTAAAAACCCTAATTGGATAAGAAATAGAATAAGGAGGACGAAAATGACCTAAATGTTCATCCAATGACACAAAACACCTATTGGATGCACAAGATTGGTTAAAAACCCTAATTGGACAAGAATTATCATAGGGAGGACGAAAATGACCTAATTGTTCATCCAATGACACAAAAACACCAATTGGATGCACAAGATTGGTTAGAAACCCTAATTGGACAAGATAAAGTGTAGGGAGGACAAAAATGACCTAAATGTTCATCCAATGACACAAAACACCTATTGGATGCACAAGATTGGTTAAAAACCCTAATTGGACAAGAATTAGCCTAGGGAGGACGAAAATGACCTAATTGTTCATCCAATGACACAAAAACACCTATCGGATGCACAAGATTGGTTAGAAACCCTAATTGAACAAGATTAAGTGTAGGGAGGACGAAAATAACCTAAATGTTCATCCAATGACACAAAACACCTATTGGATGCACAAGATTGGTTAAAAACTCTAATTGGACAAGAATTATCATAGGGAGGACGAAAATGACCTAATTGTTCATCCAATGACACAAAAACACCAATTGGATGCACAAGATTGGTTAGAAACCCTAATTGGACAAGATAAACTGTAGGGAGGACGAAAATGACCTAAGTGTTCATCCAATGACACAAAACACCTATTGGATGCACAAGATTGGTTAAAAACCCTAATTGGACAAGAATTAGCCTAGGGAGGACGAAAATGACCTAATTGTTCATCCAATGACACAAAAACACCTATCGGATGCACAAGATTGGTTAGAAACCCTAATTGAACAAGACTAAGTGTAGGAAGGACGAAAATGACCTAAATGTTCATCCAATGACACAAAACACCTATTGGATGCACAAGATTGGTTAAAAACCCTAATTGGACAAGAATTATCATAGAGAGGACGAAAATGACCTAATTGTTCATCCAATGACACAAAAACACCTATCGGATGCACAAGATTGGTTAGAAACCCTAATTGAACAAGAATTATCATAGAGAGGACGAAAATGACCTAATTGTTCATCCAATGACACAAAAACACCAATTGGATGCACAAGATTGGTCAGAAACCCTAATTGGACAAGATAAAGTGTAGGGAGGACGAAAATGACCTAAGTGTTCATCCAATGACACAAGACACATATTTGATGCACAAGATTGGTTAAAAACCCTAATTGGATAAGAATTAGCCTAAGGAGGACGAAAATGACCTAAATGTTCATCCAATGACACAAAACACCTATTGGATACACAAGATTGGTTAAAAACCCTAATTGGATAAGAATTAGCCTAAGGAGGACGAAAATGACCTAAATGTTCATCCAATGACACAAACACACCAATTGGATGCACAAGGTTGGTTAGAAACCCTAATTGGAAAAGATAAACTGTAGGGAGGAGGAAAATGACCTAAATGTTCATCCAATGACACAAAACACCTACTGGATGCACAAGATTGGTTAAAAACCGTAATTGGATAAGAATTAGCCTAAGGAGGACGAAAATGACCTAAATGTTCATCCAATGACACAAAAACACCAATTGGATGCACAAGATTGGTTAAAAACCCTAATTGGACAAGAATTATCATAGGGAGGACGAAAATGACCTAATTGTTCATCCAATGACACAAAAACACCAATTGGATGCACAAGATTGGTTAGAAACCCTAATTGGACAAGATAAAGTGTAGGGAGGACAAAAATGACCTAAATGTTCATCCAATGACACAAAACACCTATTGGATGCACAAGATTGGTTAAAAACCCTAATTGGACAAGAATTAGCCTAGGGAGGACGAAAATGACCTAATTGTTCATCCAATGACACAAAAACACCTATCGGATGCACAAGATTGGTTAGAAACCCTAATTGAACAAGATTAAGTGTAGGGAGGACGAAAATAACCTAAATGTTCATCCAATGACACAAAACACCTATTGGATGCACAAGATTGGTTAAAAACTCTAATTGGACAAGAATTATCATAGGGAGGACGAAAATGACCTAATTGTTCATCCAATGACACAAAAACACCAATTGGATGCACAAGATTGGTTAGAAACCCTAATTGGACAAGATAAACTGTAGGGAGGACGAAAATGACCTAAGTGTTCATCCAATGACACAAAACACCTATTGGATGCACAAGATTGGTTAAAAACCCTAATTGGACAAGAATTAGCCTAGGGAGGACGAAAATGACCTAATTGTTCATCCAATGACACAAAAACACCTATCGGATGCACAAGATTGGTTAGAAACCCTAATTGAACAAGATTAAGTATAGGGAGGACGAAAATGACCTAAATGTTCATCCAATGACACAAAACACCTATTGGATGCACAAGATTGGTTAAAAACCCTAATTGGACAAGAATTATCATAGGGAGGACGAAAATGACCTAATTGTTCATCCAATGACACAAAAACACCAATTGGATGCACAAGATTGGTTAGAAACCCAAATTGGACAAGAAAAAGTGTAGGGAGGACGAAAATGAACTAAGTGTTCATCCAATGACACATAACACCTATTTGATGAACAAGATTGGTTAAAAACCCTAATTGGACAAGAATTAGCCTAGGGAGGACGAAAATGACCTAATTGTTCATCCAATGACACAAAAACACCTATCGGATGCACAAGAATTGTTAGAAACCCTAATTGAACAAGATTAAGTGTAGCGAGGACGAAAATGACCTAAATGTTCATCCAATGACACAAAACACCTATTGGATGCACAAGATTGGTTAAAAACCCTAATTGGACAAGAATTATCATAGGGAGGACGAAAATGACCTAATTGTTCATCCAATGACACAAAAACACCAATGGGATGCACAAGATTGGTTAGAAACCCTAATTGGACAAGATAAAGTGTAGGGAGGACGAAAATGACCTAAGTGTTCATCCAATGACACAAAACACCTATTGGATGCACAAGATTGGTTAAAAACCCTAATTGGACAAGAATTAGCCTAGGGAGGACGAAAATGACCTAATTGTTCATCCAATGACACAAAAACACCTGTCGGATGCACAAGATTGGTCAGAGACCCTAATTGAACAAGATTAAGTGTAGGGAGGACGAAAATGACCTAAATGTTCATCCAATGACACAAAACACCTATTGGATGCACAAGATTGGTTAAAAACCCTAATTGGATAAGAATTAGCCTAAGGAGGACGAAAATGACCTAAATGTTCATCCAATGACACAAAACACCTATTGGATGCACAAGATTGGTTAAAAACCCGAATTGGACAAGAATTATCATAGGGAAGACGAAAATGACCTAATTGTTCATCCAATGACACAAAAACACCAATTGGATGCACAAGATTGGTTAGAAACCCTAATTGGAAAAGATAAAGTGTAGGGAGGACGAAAATGACCTAAAATGTTCATCCAATGACACAAAACACCTATTGGATGCACAAGATTGGTTAAAAACCCTAATTGGACAAGATTAAGTTTAGGAGGACGAAAATGACCTAAATGTTCATCCAATGACACAAAACACATATTGGATGCACAAGATTGGTTAAAAACCCTAATTGGACAAGAATTATCATAGGGAGGACGAAAATGACCTAATTGTTCATCCAATGACACAAAAACACCAATTGGATGCACAAGATTGGATAGAAACCCTAATTGGACAAGATAAATTGTAGGGAGGACGAAAATGACCTAAATGTTCATCCAATGACACATAACACCTATTGGATGCACAAGATTGGTTAAAAACCCTAATTGGACAACAATTAGCCTAGGGAGGATGAAAATGACCTAATTGTTCATCCAATGACACAAAAACACCTATCGGATGCACAAGATTGGTTAGAAACCCTAATTGAACAAGATTAAGTGTAGGGAGGACGAAAATGACCTAAATGTTCATCCAATGACACAAAACACCTATTGGATGCACAAGATTGGTTAAAAACCCTAATTGGATAAGAATTAGCCTAAGGAGGACGAAAATGACCTAAATGTTCATCCAATGTCACAAAACACCTATTGGATGCACAAGATTGGTTAAAAACCCTAATTGGACAAGAATTAGCCTAGGGAGGACGAAAATGACCTAATTGTTCATCCAATGACACAAAAACACCTATCGTATGCACAAGATTGGTTAGAAACCCTAATTGAACAAGATTAAGTGTAGGGAGGACGAAAATGAACTAATTGTTCATCAAATGACACAAAACACCTATTGGATGCACAAGATTGGTTAAAAACCCTAATTGGACAAGAATTAGCCTAGGGAGGACGAAAATGACCTAATTGTTCATCCAATGATACAAAAACACCTGTCGGATGCACAAGATTGGTCAGAAACCCTAATTGAACAAGATTAAGTGTAGGGAGGACGAAAATGACCTAAATGTTCATCCAATGACACAAAAACACCTATCGGATGCACAAGATTGGTTAGAAACCCTAATTGAACAAGATTAAGTGTAAGGAGGACGAAAATGACCTAAATGTTCATCCAATGACACAAAACACTTATTGGATGCACAAGATTGGTTAAAAACCCTAATTGGACAAGAATTATCATATGGAGGACGAAAATGACCTAATTGTTCATCCAATGACACAAAAACACCTATCGTATGCACAAGATTGGTTAGAAAACCTAATTGAACAAGAATTATCATAGAGAGGACGAAAATGACCTAATTGTTCATCCAATGACACAAAAACACCAATTGGATGCACAAGATTGGTCAGAAACCCTAATTGGACAAGATAAAGTGTAGGGAGGAAGAAAATGACCTAAGTGTTCATCCAATGACACAAAACACCTATTTGATGCACAAGATTGGTTAAAAACCCTAATTGGATAAGAATTAGTCTAGGGAGGACGAAAATGACCTAATTGTTCATCCAATGACACAAAAACACCTATCGGATGCAAAAGATTGGTTAGAAACCCTAATTGAACAAGAATTATCATAGAGAGGACGAAAATGACGTAATTGTTCATCCAATGACACAAAAACACCAATTGGATGCACAAGATTGGTCAGAAACCCTAATTGGACAAGATAAAGTGTAGGGAGGACGAAAATGACCTAAGTGTTCATCCAATGACACAAGACACCTATTTGATGCACAAGATTGGTTAAAAACCCTAATTGGATAAGAATTAGCCTAAGGAGGACGAAAATGACCTAAATGTTCATCCAATGATACAAAACACCTATTGGATACACAAGATTGGTTAAAAACCCTAATTGGATAAGAATTAGCCTAAGGAGAACGAAAATGACCTAAATGTTCATCCAATGACACAAACACACCAATTGGATGCACAAGGTTGGTTAGAAACCCTAATTGGAAAAGATAAACTGTAGGGAGGAGGAAAATGACCTAAATGTTCATCCAATGACACAAAACACCTACTGGATGCACAAGATTGGTTAAAAACCGTAATTGGATAAGAATTAGCCAAAGGAGGACGAAAATGACCTAAATGTTCATCCAATGACACAAAAACACCAATTGGATGCACAAGATTGGTTAAAAACCCTAATTGGACAAGAATTATCATAGGGAGGACGAAAATGACCTAATTGTTCATCCAATGACACAAAAACACCAATTGGATGCACAAGATTGGTTAGAAACCCTAATTGGACAAGATAAAGTGTAGGGAGGACAAAAATGACCTAAATGTTCATCCAATGACACAAAACACCTATTGGATGCACAAGATTGGTTAAAAACCCTAATTGGACAAGAATTAGCCTAGGGAGGACGAAAATGACCTAATTGTTCATCCAATGACACAAAAACACCTATCGGATGCACAAGATTGGTTAGAAACCCTAATTGAACAAGATTAAGTGTAGGGAGGACGAAAATGACCTAAATGTTCATCCAATGACACAAAACACCAATTGGTTGCACAAGATTGGTTAAAAACCCTAATTGGACAAGATTAAGTGTAGGGAGGACGAAAATGACCTAAATGTTCATCCAATGACACAAAACAGTTATTGGATGCACAAGATTGGTTAAAAACCCTAATTGGATAAGAATTAGCCTAAGGAGGACGAAAATGACCTAAGTGTTCATCCAATGACATAAAACACCTATTGGATGCACAAGATTGGTTAAAAACCCTAATTGGACAAGAATTAGCCTAGGGAGGACGAAAATGACCTAATTGTTCATCCAATGACACAAAAACACCTATCGGATGCACAAGATTGGTTAGAAACCCTAATTGAACAAGATTAAGTGTAGGGAGGACGAAAATGACCTAAATGTTCATCCAATGACACAAAACACCAATTGGTTGCACAAGATTGGTTAAAAACCCTAATTGGACAAGATTAAGTGTAGGGAGGACGAAAATGACCTAAATGTTCATCCAATGACACAAAACACCTATTGGATGCACAAGATTGGTTAAAAACCCTAATTGGATAAGAATTAGCCTAAGGAGGACGAAAATGACCTAAATTTTCATCCAATGACACAAAATACCTGTTGGATGCACAAGATTGGTTAAAAACCCTAATTGGACAAGAATTATCATAGGGAGGACGAAAATGACCTAATTGTTCATCCAATGACACAAAAACACCTATTGAATGCACAAGATTGGTTAAAAACCCTAATTGGACAAGATTAAGTTTAGGGAGGACGAAAATTACCTAAGTGTTCATCCAATGACACAACACACCTATTGAATGAACAAGATTGGTTAAAAACCCTAATTGGACAAGATTAAGCCTAGGGAGGACGAAAATGACCTTATTGTTCATCCAATGACACAAAAACACCTATCGGATGCACAAGATTGGTTTGAAACCCTAATTGAACAAGATTAAGTGTAGGGAGGACGAAAATGACCTAAATGTTCATCCAATGACACAAAACACCTATTGGATGCACAAGATTGGTTAAAAACCCTAATTGGATAAGAATTAGCCTAAGGAGGACGAAAATGACCTAAATGTTCATCCAATGACACAAAACACCTATTGGATGCACAAGATTGGTTAAAAACCCTAATTGGACAAGAATTATCATAGGGAGGACGAAAATGACCTACTTGTTCATCCAATGACACAAAAACACCAATTGGATGCACAAGATTGGTTAGAAACCCTAATTGGACAAGATAAACTGTAGGGAGGACGAAAATGACCTAAGTGTTCATCCAATGACACAAAACACCTATTGGATGCACAAGATTGGTTAAAAATCCTAATTGGACAAGAATTAGCCTAGGGAGGACGAAAATGACCTAATTGTTCATCCAATGACACAAAAACACCTATCGGATGCACAAGATTGGTTAGAAACCCTAATTGGACAAGATAAACTGTAGGGAGGACGAAAATGACCTAAGTGTTCATCCAATGACACAAAATACCTATTGGATGCACAAGATTGGTTAAAAACCCTAATTGGATAAGATTAAGTTTAGGGAGGACGAAAATGACATAAATATTCATCCAATGACACAACACATCTATTGAATGAACAAGATTGGTTAAAAACCCTAATTGGACAAGATTAAGTGTAGGGAGGACGAAAATGACCTAAATGTTCATCCAATGACACAAAAACACCTATCGGATGCACAAGATTGGTTAGAAACCCTAATTGAACAAGATTAAGTGTAGGGAGGAAGAAAATGACCTAAATGTTCATCCAATGACACAAAACACCTACTGGATGCACAAGATTGGTTAAAAACCCTAATTGGATAAGAATTAGCATACGGAGGACGAAAATGACCTAAATGTTCATCCAATGAAAAAAACACCTATTGGATGCACAAGATTGGTTAAAAACCCTAATTGGATAAGAATTATCATAGGGAAGACGAAAATGACCTAATTGTTCATCCAATGACACAAAAACACCTATTGGATGCACAAGATTGGTTAAAAACCCTAATTGGATAAGATTAAGTTTAGGGAGGACGAAAATGACATAAATATTCATCCAATGACACAACACATCTATTGAATGAACAAGATTGGTTAAAAACCCTAATTGGACAAGATTAAGTGTAGGGAGGACGAAAATGACCTAAATGTTCATCCAATGACACAAAAACACCTATCGGATGCACAAGATTGGTTAGAAACCCTAATTGAACAAGATTAAGTGTAGGGAGGAAGAAAATGACCTAAATGTTCATCCAATGACACAAAACACCTACTGGATGCACAAGATTGGTTAAAAACCCTAATTGGATAAGAATTAGCATACGGAGGACGAAAATGACCTAAATGTTCATCCAATGAAAAAAACACCTATTGGATGCACAAGATTGGTTAAAAACCCTAATTGGATAAGAATTATCATAGGGAGGACGAAAATGACCTAATTGTTCATCCAATGACACAAAAACACCTATTGGATGCACAAGATTGGTTAAAAACCCTAAATGGATAAGATTAAGTTTAGGGAGGACGAAAATGACATAAATATTCATCCAATGACACAACACATCTATTGAATGAACAAGATTGGTTAAAAACCCTAATTGGACAAGATTAAGTGTAGGGAGGACGAAAATGACCTAAATGTTCATCCAATGACACAAAAACACCTATCGGATGCACAAGATTGGTTAGAAACCCTAATTGAACAAGATTAAGTGTAGGGAGGAAGAAAATGACCTAAATGTTCATCCAATGACACAAAACACCTACTGGATGCACAAGATTGGTTAAAAACCCTAATTGGATAAGAATTAGCATACGGAGGACGAAAATGACCTAAATGTTCATCCAATGAAAAAAACACCTATTGGATGCACAAGATTGGTTAAAAACCCTAATTGGATAAGAATTATCATAGGGAGGACGAAAATGACCTAATTGTTCATCCAATGACACAAAAACACCTATTGGATGCACAAGATTGGTTAGAAACCCTAATTGGACAAGATAAAGTGTAGGGAGGACGAAAATGACCTAAGTGTTCATCCAATGATACAAAACACCTATTGGATGCACAAGATTGGTTAAAAACCCTAATTGGACAAGAATTAGCCTAGGGAGGACGAAAATGACCTAATTGTTCATCCAATGACACAAAAACACCTATCGGATGCACAAGATTGGTTAGAAACCCTAATTGAACAAGATTAAGTGTAGGGAGGACGAAAATGACCTAAATGTTCATCCAATGACACAAAACACCTATTGGATGCACAAGATTGGTTAAAAACCCTAATTAGATAAGATTAAGTTTAGGGAGGACGAAAATGACATAAATATTCATCCAATGACACAACACACCTATTGAATGAACAAGATTGGTTAAAAACCCTAATTGGACAAGATTAAGTGTAGGGAGGACGAAAATGACCTAAATGTTCATCCAATGACACACAAAAACACCTATCGGATGCACAAGATTGGTTTGAAACCCTAATTGAACAAGATTAAGTGTAGGGAGGACGAAAATGACCTAAATGTTCATCCAATGACACAAAACACCTATTGGATGCACAAGATTGGTTAAAAACCCTAATTGGATAAGAATTAGCCTAAGGAGGACGAAAATGACCTAAGTGTTCATCCAATGACACAAAACACCTATTGGATGCATAAGATTGGTTAAAAACCCTAATTGGACAAGAATTAGCCTAGGAAGGACGAAAATGACCTAAGTGTTCATCCAATGACACAAAACACCTATTGGATGCACCAGATTGGTTAAAAACCCTAATTGAACAAGATTAAGTGTAGGGAGGACGAAAATGACCTAAATGTTCATCCAATGACACAAAACACCTATTGGATGCACAAGATTGGTTAAAAACCCTAATTGGATAAGAATTAGCCTAAGGAGGACGAAAATGACCTAAATGTTCATCCAATGACACAAAACACCTATTGGATGCACAAGATTCGTTAAAAACCCTAATTGGACAAGAATTATCATAGGGAGAGCGAAAATGACCTAATTGTTCATCCAATGACACAAAAACACCAATTGGATGCACAAGATTGGTTAGAAACCCTAATTGGACAAGAATTAGCCTAGGGAGGACGAAAATGACCTAATTGTTCATCCAATGACACAAAAACACCTATCGGATGCACAAGATTGGTTAGAAACCCTAATTGAACAAGATTAAGTGTAGGGAGGACGAAAATGACATAAATGTTCATCCAATGACACAAAACACCTATTGGATGCACAAGATTGGTTAAAAACCCTAATTGGATAAGAATTAGCCAAAGGAGGACGAAAATGACCTAAATGTTCATCCAATGACACAAAACACCTATTGGATGCAGAAGATAGGTTAAAAACCCTAATTGGACAAGAATTATCATAGGGAGGACGAAAATGACCTAAATGTTCATCCAATGACACAAAACACCTATTGGATGCACAAGATTGATTAAAAACCCTAATTGGACAAGATTAAGTTTAGGGAGGACGAAAATGACCTAAATATTCTTCCAATGACACAACACACCTATTGAATGAACAAGATTGGTTAAAAACCCTAATTGAACAAGAATTATCATAGGGAGGACGAAAATGACCTAATTGTTCATCCAATGACACAAAAACACCAATTGGATGCACAAGATTGGTTAGAAACCCTAATTGGAAAAGATAAAGTGTAGGGAGGACGAAAATGACCTAAGTGTTCATCCAATGACACAAAACACCTATTGGATGCACAAGATTGGTTAAATACCCTAATTGGACAAGAATTAGCCTAGGGAGGACGAAAATGACCTAATTGTTCATCCAATGACACAAAAACACCAATTGGATGCACAAGATTGGTTAGAAACCCTAATTGAACAAGATTAAGTGTAGGGAGGACGAAAATGACCTAACTGTTCATCCAATGACACAAAACACCTATTGGATGCACAAGATTGGTTAAAAACCCTAATTGGATAAGAATTAGCATAAGAGGGACGAAAATGACCTAAATGTTCATCCAATGACACAAAACACCTATTGGATGCACAAGATTGGTTAAAAACCCTAATTGGACAAGAATTAGCCTAGGGAGGACGAAAATGACCTAATTGTTCATCCAATGACACAAAAACACCTATCGGATGCACAAGATTGGTTAGAAACCCTAATTGAACAAGATTAAGTGTAGGGAGGACGAAAATGACCTAAATGTTCATCCAATGACACAAAACACCTATTGGATGCACAAGATTGGTTAAAAACTCTAATTGGATAAGAATTAGCCTAAGGAGAACGAAAATGACCTAAATGTTCATCCAATGACACAAAACACCTATTGGATCCACAAGATTGGTTAAAAACCCTAATTGGATAAGAATTAGCCTAAGGAGGACGAAAATGACCTAAATGTTCATCCAATGACACAAAACACCTATTGGATGTACAAGATTGGTTAAAAACTCTAATTGGATAAGAATTAGCCTAAGGAGGACGAAAATGACCTAAATGTTCATCCAATGACACAAAACACCTATTGGATGCACAAGATTGGTTAGAAACCCTAATTGGACAAGAATTATCATAGGGAGGACGAAAATGACCTAATTGTTCATCCAATGACACAAAAAGACCAATTGGATGCACAAGATTGGTTAGAAACCCTAATTGGACAAGATAAAGTGTAGGGAGGACAAAAATGACCTAAGTGTTCATCCAATGACACAAAACACCTATTGGATGCACAAGATTGGTTAAAAACCCTAATTGGACAAGAATTAGCCTAGGGAGGACGAAAATGACCTAATTGTTCATCCAATGACACAAAAACACCCATTGGAGGCACAAGATTGGTTAGAAACCCTAATTGGACAACAATTATCATAGGGAGGACGAAAATGACCTAATTGTTCATCCAATGACACAAAAACACCAATTGGATGCACAAGATAAAGTGTAGGGAGGACAAAAATGACCTAAATGTTCATCCAATGACACAAAACACCTATTGGATGCACAAGATTGGTTAAAAACCCTAATTGGACAAGAATTAGCCTAGGGAGGACGAAAATGACCTAATTGTTCATCCAATGACACAAAAACACCTGTCGGATGCACAAGATTGGTTAGAGACCCTAATTGAACAAGATTAAGTGTAGGGAGGACGAAAATGACCTAAATGTTCATCCAATGACACAAAACACCTATTGGATGCACAAGATTGGTTAAAAACCCTAATTGGACAAGAATTATCATAGGGAGGACGAAAATGACCTAATTGTTCATCCAATGACACAAAAACACCAATTGGATGCACAAGATTGGTTAGAAACCCTAATTGGACAAGAATAAGCCTAGGGAGGACGAAAATGACCTAATTGTTCATCCAATGACACAAAAACACCTATCGGATGCACAAGATTGGTTAGAAACCCTAATTGAACAAGATTAAGTGTAGGGAGGACGAAAATGACCTAAATGTTCATCCAATGACACAAAACACCTATTGGATGCACAAGATTGGTTAAAAACCGTAATTGGATAAGAATTAGCCTAAGGAGGACGAAAATGACCTAAATGTTCATCCAATGACACAAAACACCTATTGGATGCACAAGATTGGTTAAAAACCTTAATTGGATAAGAATTAGCCTAAGGAGGACGAAAATGACCTAAATGTTCATCCAATGACACAAAACACCTATTGGATGCACAAGATTGGTTAAAAACCCTAATTGGACAAGAATTATCATAGGGAGGACGAAAATGACTTAATTGTTCATCCAATGACACAAAAACACCAATTGGATGCACAAGATTGGTTAGAAACCCTAATTGGACAAGATAAAGTGTAGGGAGGACGAAAATGACCTAAGTGTTCATCCAATGACACAAAACACCTATTGGATGCACAAGATTGGTTAAAAACCCTAATTGGATAAGAATTAGCCTAAGGAGGACGAAAATAACCTAAATGTTCATCCAATGACACAAAACACCTATTGGATGCACAAGATTGGTTAAAAACCCTAATTGGATAAGAATTAGCCTAAGGAGGACGAAAATGACCTAAATGTTCATCCAATGACACAAAACACCTATTGGATGCACAAGATTGGTTAAAAACCCTAATTGGACAAGAATTAGCCTAGACAGAACGAAAATGACCTAATTGTTCATCCAATGACACAAAAACACCTATCGGATGCACAAGATTGGTTAGAAACCCTAATTGAACAAGATTAAGTTTAGGGAGGACGAAAATGACCTAAATGTTCATCCAATGACACAAAACACCTATTGGATGCACAAGATTGGTTAAAAACCCTAATTGGATAAGAATTAGCCTAAGGAGGACGAAAATGACCTAAATGTTCATCCAATGACACAAAACACCTATTGGATGCACAAGATTGGTTAAAAACCCTAATTGGATAAGAATTAGCCTAAGGAGGACGAAAATGACCTAAATGTTCATCCAATGACACAAAACACCTATTGGATGCACAAGATTGGTTAAAAACCCTAATTGGACAAGAATTATCATAGGGAGGACGAAAATGACCTAATTGTTCATCCAATGACACAAAAACACCTATCGGATGCACAGGATTGGTTAGAAACCCTAATTGAACAAGATTAAGTGTAGGGAGGACGAAAATGACCTAAATGTTCATCCAATGACACAAAACACCTATTGGATGCACAAGATTGGTTAAAAACCCTAATTGGATAAGAATTAGCCTAAGGAGGACGAAAATGACCTAAATGTTCATCCAATGACACAAAACACCTATTGGATGCACAAGATTGGTTAAAAACCCTAATTGGACAAGAATTATCATAGGGAGGAGGAAAATGACCTAATTGTTCATCCAATGACACAAAAACACCAATTGGATGCACAAGATTAGTTAGAAACCCTAATTGGAAAAGATAAAGTGTAGGGAGGACGAAAATGACCTAAATGTTCATCCAATGACACAAAACACCTATTGGATGCACAAGATTGGTTAAAAACCGTAATTGGATAAGAATTAGCCCAAGGAGGACGAAAATGACCTAAATGTTCATCCATTGACACAAAACACCTATTGGATGCACAAGATAGGTTAAAAACCCTAATTGGACAAGAATTATCATAGGGAGGACGAAAATGACCTAATTGTTCATCCAATGACACAAAAACACCTATCGGATGCACAAGATTGGTTACAAACCCTAATTGAACAAGATTAAGTGTAGGGAGGACGAAAATGACCTAAATGTTCATCCAATGACACAAAACACCTATTGGATGCACAAGATTGGTTAAAAACCCTAATTGGATAAGAATTAGCCTAAGGAGGACGAAAATGACCTAAATGTTCATCCAATGACACAAAACACCTATTGGATGCACAAGATTGGTTAGAAACCCTAATTGAACAAGATTAAGTGTAGGGAGGATGAAAATGACCTAAATGTTCATCCAATGACACAAAACACCTATTGGATGCACAAGATTGGTTAAAAACCCTAATTGGATAAGAATTAGCCTAAGGAGGACGAAAATGACCTAAATATTCATCCAATGACACAAAACACCTATTGGATGCACAAGATTGGTTAAAAACCCTAATTGGACAAGAATTATCATAGGGAGGACGAAAATGACCTAATTGTTCATCCAATGACAAAAAAACACCAATTGGATGCACAAGATTGGTTAGAAACCCTAATTGGAAAAGATAAAGTGTAGGGAGGATGAAAATGACCTAAAATGTTCATCCAATGACACAAAACACCTATTGGATGCACAAGATTGGTTAAAAACCCTAATTGGACAAGAATTATTATAGGGAGGACGAAAATGACCTAATTGTTCATCCAATGACACAAAAAGACCAATTGGATGCACAAGATTGGTTAGAAACCCTAATTGGACAAGATAAAGTGTAGGGAGGACGAAAATGACCTAAGTGTTCATCCAATGACACAAAACACCTCTTGGATGCACAAGATTGGTTAAAAACCCTAATTGGACAAGAATTAGCCTAGGGAGGACGAAAATGACCTAATTGTTCATCCAATGACACAAAAACACCTATCGGATGCACAAGATTGGTTAGAAACCCTAATTGAACAAGATTAAGTGTAGGGAGGACGAAAATGACCTAAATGTTCATCCAATGACACAAAACACCTATTGGATGCACAAGATTGGTCAGAAACCCTAATTGGATAAGAATAAGCCTAAGGAGGACGAAAATGACCTAAATGTTCATCCAATGACACAAAACACCTATTGGATGCACAAGATTGGTTAAAAACCCTAATTGGACAAGATTAAGTTTAGGGAGGACGAAAATGACCTAAATGTTCATCCAATGACACAAAACACCAATTGGATGCACAAGATTGGTTAAAAACCCTAATTGGACAAGAATTATCATAGGGAGGACGAAAATGACCTAATTGTTCATCCAATGACACAAAAACACCAATTGGATGCACAAGATTGGTTAGAAACCCTAATTGGACAAGATAAAGTGTAGGGAGGACAAAAATGACCTAAATGTTCATCCAATGACACAAAACACCTATTGGATGCACAAGATTGGTTAAAAACCCTAATTGGACAAGAATTAGCCTAGGGAGGACGAAAATGACCTAATTGTTCATCCAATGACACAAAAACACCTATCGGATGCACAAGATTGGTTAGAAACCCTAATTGAACAAGATTAAGTGTAGGGAGGACGAAAATGACGTAAATGTTCATCCAATGACACAAAACACCTATTGGATGCACAAGATTGGTTAAAAACCATAATTGGATAAGAATTAGCCTAAGGAGGACGAAAATGACCTAAATGTTCATCCAATGACACAAAACACCTATTGGATGCACAAGATTGGTTAAAAACCGTAATTGGATAAGATTAAGTTTAGGGAGGACGAAAATAACATAAATATTCATCCAATGACACAACACACCTATTGAATGAACAAGATTGGTTAAAAACCCTAATTGGACAAGATTAAGTGTAAGGAGGACGAAAATGACCTAAATGTTCATCCAATGACACACAAAAACACCTATCGGATGCACAAGATTGGTTAGAAACCCTAATTGAACAAGATTAAGTGTAGGGAGGACGAAAATGACCTAAATGTTCATCCAATGACACAAAACACCTATTGGATGCACAAGATTGGTTAAAAACCCTAATTGGATAAGAATTAGCCTAAGGAGGACGAAAATGACCTAAATGTTCATCCAATGACACAAAACACCTATTGGATGCACAAGATAGGTTAAAAACCCTAATTGGACAAGAATTATCATAGGGAGGACGAAAATGACCTAATTGTTCATCCAATGACACAAAAACACCAATTGGATGCACAAGATTGGTTAGAAACCCTAATTGGAAAAGATAAAGTGTAGGGAGGACGAAAATGACCTACAATGTTCATCCAATGACACAAACCACCTATTGGATGCACAAGATTGGTTAAAAACCCTAATTGGACAAGATTAAGTTTGGGGAGGACGAAAATGACCTAAATGTTCATCCAATGACACAAAACATCTATTGGATGCACAAGATTGGTTAAAAACCCTAATTGGATAAGAATTAGACTAAGGAGGACGAAAATGACCTAAATGTTCATCCAATGACACAAAACACCTATTGGATGCACAAGATTGGTTAAAAACCCTAATTGGACAAGAATTATCATAGGGTGGACGAAAATGACCTAATTGTTCATCCAATGACACAAAAACACCAATTGGATGCACAAGATTGGTTAGAAACCCTAATTGGACAAGATAAAGTGTAGGGAGGACGAAAATGAGCTAAGTGTTCGTCCAATGACACAAAACACCTCTTGGATGCACAAGATTGGTTAAAAACCCTAATTGGACAAGAATTAGCCTAGGGAGCACGAAAATGACCTAATTGTTCATCCAATGACACAAAAACACCTATCGGATGCACAAGATTGGTTAGAAACCCTAATTGAACAAGATTAAGTGTAGGGAGGACGAAAATGACCTAAATGTTCATCCAATGACACAAAACACCTATTGGATGCACAAGATTGGTTAAAAACCGTAATTGGATAAGAATTAGCCTAAGGAGGACGAAAATGACCTAAATGTTCATCCAATGACACAAAACAACTATTGGATGCACAAGATTGGTTAAAAACCCTAATTGCATAAGAATTAGCCTAAGGAGGACGAAAATGACCTAAATGTTCATCCAATGACACAAAACACCTATGGGATGCACAAGATTGGTTAAAAACCGTAATTGGATAAGATTAAGTTTAGGGAGGACGAAAATGACATAAATATTCATCCAATGACACAAAACATCTATTGGATGCACAAGATTGGTTAAAAACCCTAATTGGATAAGAATTAGACTAAGGAGGACGAAATTGACCTAAATGTTCATCCAATGACACAAAACACCTATTGGATGCACAAGATTGGTTAAAAACCCTAATTGGACAAGAATTATCATAGGGAGGACGAAAATGACCTAATTGTTCATCCAATGACACAAAAACACCAATTGGATGCACAAGATTGGTTAGAAACCCTAATTGGACAAGATAAAGTGTAGGGAGGACAAAAATGACCTAAATGTTCATCCAATGACACAAAACACCTATTGGATGCACAAGATTGGTTAAAAACCCTAATTGGACAAGAATTAGCCTAGGGAGGACGAAAATGACCTAATTGTTCATCCAATGACACAAAAACACCTATCGGATGCACAAGATTGGTTAGAAACCCTAATTGAACAAGATTAAGTGTAGGGAGGACGAAAATAACCTAAATGTTCATCCAATGACACAAAACACCTATTGGATGCACAAGATTGGTTAAAAACTCTAATTGGACAAGAATTATCATAGGGAGGACGAAAATGACCTAATTGTTCATCCAATGACACAAAAACACCAATTGGATGCACAAGATTGGTTAGAAACCCTAATTGGACAAGATAAACTGTAGGGAGGACGAAAATGACCTAAGTGTTCATCCAATGACACAAAACACCTATTGGATGCACAAGATTGGTTAAAAACCCTAATTGGACAAGAATTAGCCTAGGGAGGACGAAAATGACCTAATTGTTCATCCAATGACACAAAAACACCTATCGGATGCACAAGATTGGTTAGAAACCCTAATTGAACCAGATTAACTGTAGCGAGGACGAAAATGACCTAATTGTTCATCCAATGACACAAAACACCTATTGGATGCACAAGATTGCTTAAAAACCCTAATTGGACAAGATTAAGTTTTGGGAGGACGAAAATGACCTAAATATTCATCCAATGACAAGGAACACCAATTGGATGCACAAGATTGGTTAGAAACCCTAATTGGACAAGATAAAGTGTAGGGAGGACGAAAATGACCTAAGTGTTCATCCAATGACACAAAACACCTATTGGATGCACAAGATTGGTTAAAAACCCTAATTGGACAAGAATTAGCCTAGGGAGGAGGAAAAGGACCTAATTGTTCATCCAATGACACAAAAACACCTATCGGATGCACAAGATTGGTTAGAAACCCTAATTGAACAAGAATTATCATAGAGAGTACGAAAATGACCTAATTGTTCATCCAATGACACAAAACACCTATTGGATGCACAAGATTGGTTAAAAACCCTAATTGGATAAGAATTAGCCTAAGGAGGACGAAAATGACCTAAATGTTCATCCAATGACACAAAACACCTATTGGATGCACAAGACACCAATTGGATGCACAAGATTGGTTAAAAACCCTAATTGGACAAGATTAAGTGTAGGGAGGACGAAAATGACCTAAATGTTCATCCAACGACACACAAAAACACCTATCGGATGCACAAGATTGGTTAGAAACCCTAATTGAACAAGATTAAGTGTAGGGAGGACGAAAATGACCTAAATGTTCATCCAATGACACAAAACACCTATTGGATGCACAAGATTTGTTAAAAACCCTAATTGGACAAGAATTAGCCTAGGGAGGACGAAAATGACCTAATTGTTCATCCAATGACACAAAACACCTATTGGATGCACAAGATTGGTTAAAAACCGTAATTGGATAAGATTAAGTTTAGGGAGGACGAAAATGACATAAATATTCATCCAATGACACAACACACCTATTGAATGAACAAGATTGGTTAAAAACCCTAATTGGACAAGATTAAGTGTAGGGAGGACGAAAATGACCTAAATGTTCATCCAATGACACAAAACACCTATTGGATGCACAAGTTTGGTTAAAAACCCTAATTGGACAAGATTAAGTGTAGGGAGGACGAAAATGACCTAAATGTTTATCCAATGACACAAAAACACCTATCGGATGCACAATATTTGTTAGAAACCCTAATTGAACAAGATTAAGTGTAGGGAGGACAAAAATGACCTAAATGTTCATCCAATGACACAAAACACCTATTGGATGCACAAGATTGGTTAAAAACCGTAATTGGATAAGATTAAGTTTAGGGAGGACGAAAATGACATAAATATTCATCCAATGACACAACACACCTATTGAATGAACAAGATTGGTTAAAAACCCTAATTGAACAAGATTAAGTGTAGGGAGGACGAAAATGACCTAAATGTTCATCCAAGGACACAAAACACCTACTGGATGAACAAGATTGGTTAAAAACCCTAATTGGATAAGAAATAGAATAAGGAGGACGAAAATGACCTAAATGTTCATCCAATGACACAAAACACCTATTGGATGCACAAGATTGGTTAAAAACCCTAATTGGACAAGAATTATCATAGGGAGGACGAAAATGACCTAATTGTTCATCCAATGACACAAAAAGACCAATTGGATGCACAAGATTGGTTAGAAACCCTAATTGGACAAGATAAAGTGTAGGGAGGACAAAAATGACCTAAGTGTTCATCCAATGACACAAAACACCTATTGGATGCACAAGATTGGTTAAAAACCCTAATTGGACAAGAATTAGCCTAGGGAGGACGAAAATGACCTAATTGTTCATCCAATGACACAAAAACACCCATTGGAGGCACAAGATTGGTTAGAAACCCTAATTGGACAACAATTATCATAGGGAGGACGAAAAT
>JBBPBS010000471.1:100654-123938 GCA_037974835.1 Cicer judaicum | reverse complement strand
AGGACGAAAATGACCTAAGTGTTCATCCAATGACACAAAACACCTATTGGATGCACAAGATTGGTTAAAAACCCTAATTGGACAAGAATTAGCCTAGGGAGGAGGAAAAGGACCTAATTGTTCATCCAATGACACAAAAACACCTATCGGATGCACAAGATTGGTTAGAAACCCTAATTGAACAAGAATTATCATAGAGAGTACGAAAATGACCTAATTGTTCATCCAATGACACAAAAACACCAATTGGATGCACAAGATTGGTCAGAAACCCTAATTGGACAAGAAATGACCTAAGTGTTCATCCAATGACACAAAACACCTATTGGATGCACAAGAATAGTTAAAAACCCTAATTGGACATGAATTAGCCTAGGGAGGACGAAAATGACCTAATTGTTCATCCAATGACACAAAAACACCTGTCGGATGCACAAGATTGGTCAGAAACCCTAATTGAACAAGATTAAGTGTAGGGAGGACGAAAATGACCTAAATGTTCATCCAATGACACAAAACACCTATTGGATGCACAAGATTGCTTAAAAACCCTAATTGGACAAGATTAAGTTTAGGGAGGACGAAAATGACCTGAATGTTCATCCAATGACACAAAACACCTATTGGATGCACAAGATTGGTTAAAAACCCTAATTGGACAAGAATTAGCCTAGGGAGGACGAAAATGACCTAATTGTTCATCCAATGACACAAAAACACCTATCGGATGCACAAGATTGGTTAGAAACCCTAATTGAACAAGATTAAGTGTAGGGAGGACGAAAATGACCTAATTGTTCATCCAATGACACAAAAACACCTATCGGATGCACAAGATTGGTTAGAAACCCTAATTGAACAAGATTAAGTGTAGGGAGGACGAAAATGACCTAAATGTTCATCCAATGACACAAAACACCTATTGGATGCACAAGATTGGTTAAAAACCCTAATTGGATAAGAATTAGCATAAGGAGGACGAAAATGCCCTACATGTTTATCCAATGACACAAAACACCTATTGGATGCACAATATTGGTTAAAAACCCTAATTGGACAAGAATTATCATAGGGAGGCCGAAAATGACCTAATTGTTCATCCAATGACACAAAAACACCAATTGGATGCACAAGATTGGTTAGAAACCCTAATTGGACAAGATAAAGTGTAGGGAGGACGAAAATGACCTAAGTGTTCATCCAATGACACAAAACACCTATTGGATGCACAAGATTGGTTAAAAACACTAATTGGACAAGAATTAGCCTAGGGAGGACGAAAATGACCTAATTGTTCATCCAATGACACAAAAACACCTCTCGGATGCACAAGATTGGTTAGAAACCCTAATTGAACAAGATTAAGTGTAGGGAGGACGAAAATGACCTAAATGTTCATCCAATGACACAAAAACACCAATTGGATGCACAAGATTGGTTAGAAACCCTAATTGGAAAAGATAAAGTGTAGGGAGGACGAAAATGACCTAAAATGTTCATCCAATGACACAAAACACCTATTGGATGCACAAGATTGGTTAAAAACCCTAATTGGACAAGATTAAGTTTAGGGAGGACGAAAATGACCTAAATGTTCATCCAATGACACAAAACACCTATTGGATGCACAAGATTGGTTAAAAACCCTAATTGGACAAGAATTATCATAGGGAGGACGAAAATGACCTAATTGTTCATCCAATGACACAAAAACACCAATTGGATGCACAAGATTGGTTAGAAACCCAAATTGGACAAGAAAAAGTGTAGGGAGGACGAAAATGAACTAAGTGTTCATCCAATGACACATAACACCTATTGGATGAACAAGATTGGTTAAAAACCCTAATTGGACAAGAATTAGCCTAGGGAGGACGAAAATGACCTAATTTTTCATCCAATGACACAAAAACACCTATCGGATGCACAAGATTGGTTAGAAACCCTAATTGAACAAGATTAAGTGTAGGGAGGACGAAAATGACCTAAATGTTCATCCAATGACACAAAACACCTATTGGATGCACAAGATTGGTTAAAAACCCTAATTGGACAAGAATTATCATAGGGAGGACGAAAATGACCTAATTGTTCATCCAATGACACAAAAACACCTATCGGATGCACAAGATTGGTTAGAAATCCTAATTGAACAAGATTAAGTGTAGGGAGGACGAAAATAACCTAAATGTTCATCCAATAACACAAAACACCTATTGGATGCAAAAGATTGGTTAAAAACCCTAATTGGACAAGATTAAGTTTAGGGAGGACGAAAATGACCTAAATGTTCATCCAATGACACAAAACACCTATTGGATGCACAAGATTGGTTAAAAACCCTAATTGGATAAGAATTAGCCTAAGGAGGACGAAAATGACCTAAATGTTCATCCAATGACACAAAACACCTATTGGATGCACAAGATTGGTTAAAAACCCTAATTGGACAAGAATTATCATAGGGAGGACGAAAATGACCTAATTGTTCATCCAATGACACAAAAACACCAATTGGATGCACAAGATTGGTTAGAAACCCTAATTGGACAAGATAAACTGTAGGGAGGACGAAAATGATCTAAGTGTTCATCCAATGACACAAAACACCTATTGGATGCACAAGATTGGTTAAAAACCCTAATTGGACAAGAATTAGCCTAGGGAGGACGAAAATGACCTAATTGTTCATCCAATGACACAAAAACACCTATTGGATGCACAAGATTGGTTAGAAACCCTAATTGGACAAGCATAAGCCTATGGAGGATGAAAATGACCTAAATGTTCATTCAATGACACAAAAACACCTATTGGATGCACAAGATTGGTTAAAAATCCTAATTGGACAAGATTAAGTGTAGGGAGGACGAAAATGACATAAATATTCGTCCAATGACACAAAAACAACTATTGGATACACAAGATTGGTTAAAAATCCTAATTGGACAAGATTAAGTGTAGGGAGGACGAAAATGACCTAAATGTTCATCCAATGACACAAAACACCTATTGGATGCACAAGATTGGTTAAAAACCCTAATTGGACAAGAATTAGCCTAGGGAGGAGGAAAATGACCTAATTGTTCATCCAATGACACAAAAACACCTATCGGATGCACAAGATTGGTCAGAAACCCTAATTGGACAAGGTAAAGTGTAGGGAGGACGAAAATGACCTAAGTGTTCATCCAATGACACAAAACACCTATTGGATGCACAAGATTGGTTAAAAACCCTAATTGGATAAGAATTAGCCTAAGGAGGACGAAAATGACCTAAATGTTCATCCAATGACACAAAACACCTATTGGATGCACAAGATTGGTTAAAAACCCTAATTGGATAAGATTAAGTTTGGGGAAGACGAAAATGACCTAAATATTCATCCAATGACACAACACACCTATTGAATGAACAAGATTGGTTAAAAACCCTAATTGGACAAGATTAAGTGTAGGGAGGACGAAAATGACCTAAATGTTCATCCAATGACACACAAAAACACCTATCGGATGCACAAGATTGGTTTGAAACCCTAATTGAACAAGATTAAGTGTAGGGAGGACGAAAATGACCTAAATGTTCATCCAATGACACAAAACACCTATTGGATGCACAAGATTGGTTAAAAACCCTAATTGGATAAGAATTAGCCTAAGGAGGACGAAAATGACCTAAATGTTCATCCAATGACACAAAACACCTATTGGATGCACAAGATTGGTTAAAAACCCTAATTGGACAAGAATTAGCCTAGACAGAACGAAAATGACCTAATTGTTCATCCAATGACACAAAAACACCTATCGGATGCACAAGATTGGTTAGAAACCCTAATTGAACAAGATTAAGTTTAGGGAGGACGAAAATGACCTAAATGTTCATCCAATGACACAAAACACCTATTGGATGCACAAGATTGGTTAAAAACCCTAATTGGATAAGAATTAGCCTAAGGAGGACGAAAATGACCTAAATGTTCATCCAATGACACAAAACACCTATTGGATGCACAAGATTGGTTAAAAACCCTAATTGGATAAGAATTAGCCTAAGGAGGACGAAAATGACCTAAATGTTCATCCAATGACACAAAACACCTATTGGATGCACAAGATTGGTTAAAAACCCTAATTGGACAAGAATTATCATAGGGAGGACGAAAATGACCTAATTGTTCATCCAATGACACAAAAACACCTATCGGATGCACAGGATTGGTTAGAAACCCTAATTGAACAAGATTAAGTGTAGGGAGGACGAAAATGACCTAAATGTTCATCCAATGACACAAAACACCTATTGGATGCACAAGATTGGTTAAAAACCCTAATTGGATAAGAATTAGCCTAAGGAGGACGAAAATGACCTAAATGTTCATCCAATGACACAAAACACCTATTGGATGCACAAGATTGGTTAAAAACCCTAATTGGATAAGAATTAGCCTAAGGAGGACGAAAATGACCGAAATATTCATCCAATGACACAAAACACCTATTGGATGCACAAGATTGGTTAAAAACCCTAATTGGACAAGAATTATCATAGGGAGGACGAAAATGACCTAATGGTTCATCCAATGACACAAAAACACCAATTGGATGCACAAGATTGGTTAGAAACCCTAATTGGACAAGAATTAGCCTAGGGAGGACGAAAATGACCTAATTGTTCATCCAATGACACAAAAACACCTATTGGATGCACAAGATTGGTTAGAAACCCTAATTGGACAAGATTAAGTTTAGGGGGGACGAAAATGACCTAAATGTTCATCCAATGACACAACACACCTATTGGATGCACAAGTTTGGTTAAAAACCCTAATTGGACAAGAATAAGCCTTGGGAGGACGAAAATGACCTAAATGTTCATCCAATGACACAAAAACACCTATTGGATGCACAAGATTGGTTAGAAACCCTAATTGGACAAGATTAAGTTTAGGGAGGACGAAAATGATCTAAATGTTCATCCAATGACACAAAACACCTATTGGATGCACAAGATTGGTTAGAAACCCTAATTGGACAAGAATAAGCCTAGGGAGGACGAAAATGACCTAAATGTTCATCCAATGACACAAAAACACCTATTGGATGCACAAGATTGGTTAGAAATCCTAATTGGACAAGATTAAGTTTAGGGAGGACGAGAATGACCTAAATGTTCATCCAATGACACAAAAACACCTATTGGATGCACAAGATTGGTTAGAAACCCTAATTGGACAAGATTAAGTTTAGGGGGGACGAAAATGACCTAAATGTTCATCCAATTGCAGAAAACACCTATTGGATGCACAAGATTGGTTAAAAACCCTAATTGGACAAGAATAGGCCTAGCGAGGACGAAAATGACCTACTTGTTCATCCAATGACACAAAACACCTATTGGATGCACAAGATTGGTTAGAAACCCTAATTGGACAAGAATAAGCCTAGGGAGGACGAAAATGACCTAAATGTTCATCCAATGACACAAAAACACCTATTGGATGCACAAGATTGGTTAGAAATCCTAATTGGACAAGATTAAGTTTAGGGAGGACGAAAATGACCTAAATGTTCATCCAATGACACAAAACACCTATTGGATGCACAAGATTGGTTAAAAACCCTAATTGGACAAGAATTAGCCTAGGGAGGACGCAAATGACCTAACTGTTCATCCAATGACACAAAAACACCTATCGGATGCACAAGATTGGTTAGAAACCCTAATTGAACAAGATTAAGTGTAGGGAGGACGAAAATGACCTAAATGTTCATCCAATGACACAAAACACCTATTGGATGCACAAGATTGCTTAAAAACCCTAATTGGACAAGATTAAGTTTAGGGAGGACGAAAATGACCTGAATGTTCATCCAATGACACAAAACACCTATTGGATGCACAAGATTGGTTAAAAACCCTAATTGGACAAGAATTAGCCTAGGGAGGACGAAAATGACCTAATTGTTCATCCAATGACACAAAAACACCTATCGGATGCACAAGATTGGTTAGAAACCCTAATTGAACAAGATTAAGTGTAGGGAGGACGAAAATGACCTAAATGTTCATCCAATGACACAAAACACCTATTGGATGCACAAGATTGGTTAAAAACCCTAATTGGATAAGAATTAGCCTAAGGAGGACGAAAACGACCTAAATGTTCATCCAATGACACAAAAACACCAATTGGATGCACAAGATTGGTTAGAAACCCTAATTGAACAAGATTAAGTGTAGGGAGGACGAAAATGACCTAACTGTTCATCCAATGACACAAAAACACCAATTGAATGTACAAGATTGGTTAGAAACCCTAATTGGACAAGATAAAGTGTAGGGAGAGCGAAATGACCTAAATGTTCATCCAATGACAAAAAAACACCTATCAGATGCAGAAGATTGGTTAGAAACCCTAATTGAACAAGATTAAGTGTAGGGAGGACGAAAATGACCTAAATGTTCATCCAATGACACAAAACACCTATTGGTTGCACAAGATTGGTTAAAAACCCTAATTGGATAAGAATTAGCCTAAGAGGGACGAAAATGACCTAAATGTTCATCCAATGACACAAAACACCTATTGGATGCACAAGATTGGTTAAAAACCCTAATTGGACAAGAATTAGCCTAGGGAGGACGAAAATGACCTAATTGTTCATCCAATGACACAAAAACACCTATCGGATGCACAAGATTGTTCAGAAACCCTAATTGAACAAGATTAAGTGTAGGGAGGACGAAAATGACCTAAATGTTCATCCAATGACACAAAACACTTATTGGATGCACAAGATTGCTTCAAAACCCTAATTGGACAAGATTAAGTTTAGGGTGGACGAAAATGACCTAAATGTTCATCCAATGACACAAAACACCTATTGGATGCACAAGATTGGTTAAAAACCCTAATTGGACAAGATTAAGTTTAGGGAGGACGAAAATGACCTAAATATTCATCCAATGACACAACACACCTATTGAATGAACAAGATTGGTTAAAAACCCTAATTGGACAAGATTAAGTGTAGGGAGGACAAAAATGACCTAAATGTTCATCCAATTAAACAAAAACACCTATCGGATGCACAAGATTGGTTAGAAACCCTAATTGAACAAGATTAAATGTAGGGACGACGAAAATGACCTAAATGTTCATCCAATGATACAAAACACCTACTGGATGCACAAGATTGGTTAAAAACCCTAATTGGATAAGAATTAGCATAAGGAGGACGAAAATGACCTAAATGTTCATCCAATGACACAAAACACCTATTGGATGCACAAGATTGGTTAAAAACCCTAATTGGACAAGAATTATCATAAGGAGGACGAAAATGACCTAATTGTTCATCCAATGACACAAAAACACCAATTGGATGCACAAGATTGATTAGAAACCCTAATTGAACAAGATCAAGTGTAGGGAGGACGAAAATGACCTAAATGTTCATCCAATGACACAAAACACCTATTGGATGCACACGATTGGTTAAAAACTGTAATTGGATAAGATTAAGTTTAGGGAGGACGAAAATGACATAAATATTCATCCAATGACACAACACACCTATTGAATGAACAAGATTGGTTAAAAACCCTAATTGGACAAGATTAAGTGTAGGGAGGACGAAAATGACCTAAATGTTCATCCAATGATACAAAACACCTACTGGATGCACAAGATTGGTTAAAAACCCTAATTGGATAAGAATTAGCATAAGGAGGACGAAAATGACCTAAATGTTCATCCAATGACACAAAACACCTATTGGATGCACAAGATTGGTTAAAAACCCTAATTGGACAAGAATTATCATAAGGAGGACGAAAATGACCTAATTATTCATCCAATGACACAAAAACACCAATTGGATGCACAAGATTGATTAGAAACCCTAATTGAACAAGATTAAGTGTAGGGAGGACGAAAATGACCTAAATGTTCATCCAATGACACAAAACACCTATTGGATGCACAAGATTGGTTAAAAACCCTAATTGGACTAGAATTATCATAGGGAGGACGAAAATGACCTAATTGTTCATCCAATGACACAAAAACACCAATTGGATGCACAAGATTGGTTAGAAACCCTAATTGGAAAAGATAAAGTGTAGGGAGGACGAAAATGACCTAAAATGTTCATCCAATGACACAAAACACCTATTGGATGCACAAGATTGGTTAAAAACCCTAATTGGACAAGATTAAGTTTAGGGAGGACGAAAATGACCTAAATGTTCATCCAATGAAACAAAACACCTATTGGATGCACAAGATTGGTTAAAAACCCTAATTGGACAAGAATTATCATAGGGAGGACGAAAATGACCTAATTGTTCATCCAATGACACAAAACACCTATTTGATACACAAGATTGGTTAAAAACCGTAATTGGATAAGATTAAGTTTAGGGAGGACGAAAATGACATAAATATTCATCCAATGACACAACACACCTATTGAATGAACAAGATTTGTTAAAAACCCTAATTGGACAAGATTAAGTGTAGGGAGGACGAAAATGACCTAAATGTTCATCCAATGACACAAAAACACCTATTGGATGCACAAGATTGGTTAGAAACCCTAATTGGATAAGAATTAGCCTAAGGAGGACGAAAATGACCTTAATGTTCATCCAATGACACAAAACACCTATTGGATGCACAAGATTGGTTAAAAACCCTAATTGGACAAGAATTATCAAAGGGAGGACGAAAATGACCTAATTGTTCATCCAATGACACAAAAACACCAATTGGATGCACAAGATTGGTCAGAAACCCTAATTGGACAAGATAAAGTGTAAGGAGGACGAAAATGACCTAAGTGTTCATCCAATGACACAAAACACCTATTGGATGCACAAGATTAGTTAAAAACCCTAATTGGACCAGAATTAGCCTAGGGAGGACGAAAATGACCTAATTGTTCATCCAATGACACAAAAACACCTGTCGGATGCACAAGATTGGTTAGAAACCCTAATTGAACAAGATTAAGTGTAGGGAGGATGAAAATGACCTAAATGTTCATCCAATGACACAAAACACCTATTTGATGCACAAGATTGGTTAAAAACCGTAATTGGATAAGATTAAGTTTAGGGAGGACGAAAATGACATAAATATTCATCCAATGACACAACACACCTATTGAATGAACAAGATTGGTTAAAAACCCTAATTGGACAAGATTAAGTGTAGGGAGGACGAAAATGACCTAAATGTTCATCCAATGATACAAAAACACCTATCGGATGCACAAGATTGGTTAGAAACCCTAATTGAACAAGATTAAGTGTAGGGAGGACGAAAATGGCCTAAATGTTCATCCAATGACACAAAACACCTATTGGACGCACAAGATTGGTTAAAAACCCTAATTGGATAAGAATTAGCCTAAGCAGGACGAAAATTACCTAAATGTTCATCCAATGACACAAAACACCTATTGGATGCACAAGATTGGTTAAAAACCCTAATTGGACAAGAATTATCATAGGGAGGACGAAAATGACCTAATTGTTCATCCAATGACACAAAAACACCAATTGGATGCACAAGATTGGTTAGAAACCCTAATTGGACAAGATAAAGTGTGGGGAGGACGAAAATGACCTAAATGTTCATCCAATGACACAAAACACCTATTTGATACACAAGATTGGTTAAAAACCGTAATTGGATAAGATTAAGTTTAGGGAGGACGAAAATGACATAAATATTCATCCAATGACACAACACACCTATTGAATGAACAAGATTTGTTAAAAACCCTAATTGGACAAGATTAAGTGTAGGGAGGACGAAAATGACCTAAATGTTCATCCAATGACACAAAAACACCTATTGGATGCACAAGATTGGTTAGAAACCCTAATTGAACAAGATTAAGTGTAGGGAGGACGAAAATGACCTAAATGTTCATCCAATGACACAAAACACCTATTTGATGCACAAGATTGGTTAAAAACCGTAATTGGATAAGATTAAGTTTAGGGAGGACGAAAATGACATAAATATTCATCCAATGACACAACACACCTATTGAATGAACAAGATTGGTTAAAAACCCTAATTGGACAAGATTAAGTGTAGGGAGGACGAAAATGACCTAAATGTTCATCCAATGACACAAAAACACCTATCGGATGCACAAGATTGGTTAGAAACCCTAATTGAACAAGATTAAGTGTAGGGAGGACGAAAATGACCTAAATGTTCATCCAATGACACAAAACACCTATTGGACGCACAAGATTGGTTAAAAACCCTAATTGGATAAGAATTAGCCTAAGAAGGACGAAAATGACCTAAATGTTCATCCAATGACACAAAAACACCAATTGGATGCACAAGATTGGTTAGAAACCCTAATTGGACAAGATAAAGTGTAGGGAGGACGAAAATGACCTAAGTGTTCATCCAATGACACAAAACACCTATTGGATGCACAAGATTGGTTAAAAACCCTAATTGGACAAGAATTAGCCTAGCGAGGACGAAAATGACCTAATTTTTCATCCAATGACACAAAAACACCTATCGGATGCACAAGATTGGTTAGAAACCCTAATTGAACAAGAATTATCATAGAGAGGACGAAAATGACCTAATTGTTCATCCAATGACACAAAAACACCAATTGGATGCACAAGATTGGTCAGAAACCCTAATTGGACAAGATAAAGTGTAGGGAGGACGAAAATGACCTAAGTGTTCATCCAATGACACAAAACACCTATTTGATGCACAAGATTGGTTAAAAACCCTAATTGGATAAGAATTAGCCTAAGGAGGACGAAAATGACCTAAATGTTCATCCAATGACACAAAACACCTATTGGATGCACAAGATTGGTTAAAAACCCTAATTGGATAAGAATTAGCCTAAGGAGGACAAAAATGACCTAAATGTTCATCCAATGACACAAAAACACCAATTGGATGCACAAGGTTGGTTAGAAACCCTAATTGGAAAAGATAAAGTGTAGGGAGGAGGAAAATGACCTAAATGTTCATCCAATGACACAAAACACCTATTGGATGCACAAGATTGGTTAAAAACCGTAATTGGATAAGAATTAGCCTAAGGAGGACGAAAATGACCTAAATGTTCATCTAATGACACAAAAACACTAATTGGATGCACAAGATTGGTTAAAAACCCTAATTGGACAAGAATTATCATAGGGAGGACGAAAATGACCTAATTGTTCATCCAATGACACAAAAACACCAATTGGATGCACAAGATTGGTTAGAAACCCTAATAGGACAAGATAAAGTGTAGGGAGGACGAAAATGACCTAAATGTTCATCCAATGACACAAAACAACTATTGGATGCACAAGATTGGTTAAAAACCCTAATTGGACAAGAATTAGCCTAGGGAGGACGCAAATGACCTAATTGTTCATCCAATGACACAAAAACACCTATCGGATGCACAAGATTGGTTATAAACCCTAATTGAACAAGATTAAGTGTAGGGAGGACGAAAATGACCTAAATGTTCATCCAATGACACAAAACACCTATTGGATGCACAAGATTGGTTAAAAACCCTAATTGGATAAGAATTAGCCTAAGGAGAACGAAAATGACCTAAATGTTCATCCAATGACACAAAACACCTATTGGATCCACAAGATTGGTTAAAAACCCTAGTAGGATAAGAATTAGCCTAAGGAGGACGAAAATGACGTAAATGTTCATCCAATGACACAAAACACCTATTGGATGTACAAGATTGGTTAAAAACTCTAATTGGAAAAGAATTAGCCTAAGGAGGACGAAAATGACCTAAATGTTCATCCAATGACACAAAACACCTATTGGATGCACAAGATTGGTTAGAAACCCTAATTGGACAAGAATTATCATAGGGAGGACGAAAATGACCTAATTGTTCATCCAATGACACAAAAACACCAATTGGATGCACAAGATTGGTTAGAAACCCTAATTGAACAAGATTAAGTGTAGGGAGGACGAAAGTGACCTAAATGTTCATCCAATGACACAAAACACCTATTGGATGCACAAGATTTGTTAAAAACCGTAATTGGTTAAGAATTAGCCTAAGGAGGACGAAAATGACCTAAATGTTCATCCGATGACACAAAACACCTATTGGATGCACAAGATTGGTTAAAAACCCTAATTGTACAAGATTAAGTGTAGGGAGGACGAAAATGACCTAAATGTTCATCCAATGACACAAAACACCTATTGGATGCACAAGATTGGTTAAAAACCCTAATTGGATAAGAATTAGCCTAAGGAGGACGAAAATGACATAATTGTTCATCCAATGACACAACACACCTATTGAATGAACAAGATTGGTTAAAAACCCTAATTGGACAAGATTAAGTGTAGGGAGGACGAAAATGACCTAAATGTTCATCCAATGACACAAAACACCTATTGGATGCACAAGATTGGTTAAAAACCCTAATTGGACAAGAATTATCAAAGGGAGGACGAAAATGACCTAATTGTTCATCCAATGACACAAAAACACCAATTGGATGCACAAGATTGGTTAGAAACCCTAATTGGACAAGATAAAGTGTTGGGAGGACGAAAATGACCTAAGTGTTCATCCAATGACACAAAACACCTATTGGATGCACAAGATTGGTTAAAAACCCTAATTGGATAAGAATTAGCCTAAGGAGGACGAAAATGACCTAAATGTTCATCCAATGACACAAAACACCTATTGGATGCACAAGATTGGTTAAAAACCCTAATTGGATAAGAATTAGCCTATGGAGGACGAAAATGACCTAAATGTTCATCCAAAGACACAAAACACCTATTGGATGCACAAGATTGGTTAAAAATCCAAATTGGACAAGAATTATCATTGGGAGGACGAAAATGACCAAATTGTTCATCCAATGACACAAAAACACCAATTGGATGCACAAAATTGGTTAGAAACCCTAATTGGACAAGATAAAGTGTTGGGAGGACGAAAATAACCTAAGTGTTCATCCAATGACACAAAACACCTATTGGATGCACAAGATTGGTTAAAAACCCTAATTGGACAAGAATTAGCCTAGGGAGGACGAAAATGACCTAATTGTTCATCCAATGACAGAAAAACACCTATCGGATGCACAAGATTGGTTAGAAACCCTAATTGAACAAGATTAAGTGTAGGGAGGACGAAAATGACCTAAATGTTCATCCAATGACACAAAACACCTATTGGATGCACAAGATTGGTTAAAAACCCTAATTGGATAAGAATTAGCCTAAGGAGGACGAAAATGACCTAAATGTTCATCCAATGACACAAAACACCTATTGGATGCACAAGATTGGTTAAAAACCCTAATTGGACAAGAATTATCATAGGGAGGACGAAAATGACCTAATTGTTTATCCAATGACACAAAAACACCAATTGGATGCACAAGATTGGTTAGAAATCTTAATTGGAAAAGATAAAGTGTAGGGAGGACGAAAATGACCTAAAATGTTCATCCAATGACACTAAACACCTACTGGATGCACAAGATTGGTTAAAAACCCTAATTGGACAAGATTAAGTTTAGGGAGGACGAAAATGACCAAAATGTTCATCCAATGACACAAAACACCTATTGGATGCACAAGATTGGTTAAAAACCCTAATTGGACAAGAATTATCATAGGGAGGACGAAAATGACCTAATTGTTCATCCAATGACACAAAAACACCAATTGGATGCACAAGATTGGTTAGAAACCCTAATTGGACAAGATAAAGTGTAGGGAGGACGAAAATGACCTAAGTGTTCATCCAATGATACATAACACCTATTGGATGCACAAGATTGGTTAAAAACCCTAATTGGACAAGAATTAGCCTAGGGAGGACGAAAATGACCTAATTGTTCATCCAATGACACAAAAACACCTATCGGATGCACAAGATTGGTTAGAAACCCTAATTGAACAAGAATTATCATAGAGAGGACGAAAATGACCTAATTGTTCATCCAATGACACAAAAACACCAATTGGATGCACAAGATTGGTTAAAAACCCTAATTGGAAAAGATTAAGTGTAGGGAGGACGAAAATGACCTAATTGTTGATCCAATGACACAAAAACACCAATTGGATGCACAAGATTGGTTAGAAACCCTAATTGGACAAGATAAAGTGTAGGGAGGACGAAAATGACCTAAGTGTTCATCCAATGACACAAAACACCTATTGGATGCACAAGATTGGTTAAAAACCCTAATTGGACAAGAATTAGCCTAGGGAGAACGAAAATGACCTAATTGTTCATCCAATGACACAAAAACACCTATCGGATGCACAAGATTGGTTACAAACCCTAATTGAACAAGATTAAGTTTAGGGAGGACGAAAATGACCTAAATGTTCATCCAATGACACAAAACACCTATTGGATGCACAAGATTGGTTAAAAACCCTAATTGGATAAGAATTAGCCTAAGGAGGACGAAAATGACCTAATTGTTCATCCAATGACACAAAAACACCAATTGGATGCACAAGATTGGTTAGAAACCCTAATTGGACAAGATAAAGTGTAGGGAGGACGAAAATGACCTAAGTGTTCATCTAATGACACAAAACACCTATTGGATGCACAAGATTGGTTAAAAACCCTAATTGGACAAGAATTAGCCTAGGGAGGACGAAAATGACCTAATTGTTCATCCAATGACACAAAAACACCTATCGGATGCACAAGATTGGTTAGAAACCCTAATTGAACAAGATTAAGTGTAGGGAGGACGAAAATGACCTAAATGTTCATCCAATGACACAAAACACCAATTGGTTGCACAAGATTGGTTAAAAACCCTAATTGGACAAGATTAAGTGTAGGGAGGACGAAAATGACCTAAATGTTCATCCAATGACACAAAACAGTTATTGGATGCACAAGATTGGTTAAAAACCCTAATTGGATAAGAATTAGCCTAAGGAGGACGAAAATGACCTAAGTGTTCATCCAATGACATAAAACACCTATTGGATGCACAAGATTGGTTAAAAACCCTAATTGGACAAGAATTAGCCTAGGGAGGACGAAAATGACCTAATTGTTCATCCAATGACACAAAAACACCTATCGGATGCACAAGATTGGTTAGAAACCCTAATTGAACAAGATTAAGTGTAGGGAGGACGAAAATGACCTAAATGTTCATCCAATGACACAAAACACCAATTGGTTGCACAAGATTGGTTAAAAACCCTAATTGGACAAGATTAAGTGTAGGGAGGACGAAAATGACCTAAATGTTCATCCAATGACACAAAACACCTATTGGATGCACAAGATTGGTTAAAAACCCTAATTGGACAAGAATTATCCTAGGGAGGACGAAAATGACCTAATTGTTCATCCAATGACACAAAAACACCAATTGGATGCACAAGATTGGTCAGAAACCCTAATTGGACAAGATAAAGTGTAGGGAGGACGAAAATGACCTAAGTGTTCATCCAATGACACAAAACACCTATTGGATGCACAAGATTGGTTAAAAACCCTAATTGGACAAGAATTATCATAGAGAGGACGAAAATTACCTAATTGTTCATCCAATGACACAAAAACATTAATTGGATGCACAAGATTGGTCAGAAACCCTAATTGGACAAGATAAAGTGTAGGGAGGACGAAAATGACCTAAGTTCATCCAATGACACAAAACACCTATTGGATGCACAAGATTGGTTAAAAACCCTAATTGGACAAGAATTATCATAGGGAGGACGAAAATGACCTAATTGTTGATCGAATGACACAAAAACACCAATTGGAAGCACAAGATTGGTTAGAAACCCTAATTGGACAAGATAAAGTGTAGGGAGGACGAAAATGACCTAAGTGTTCATCCAATGACACAAAACACCTATTGGATGCACAAGATTGGTTAAAAACCCTAATTGGACAAGAATTATCATAGGGAGGATGAAAATGACCTAATTGTTGATCCAATGACACAAAAACACCAATTGGATGCACAAGATTGGTTAGAAACCCTAATTGGACAAGATAAAGTGTAGGGAGGACGAAAATGACCTAAGTGTTCATCCAATGACACAAAACACCTATTGGATGCACAAGATTGGTTAAAAACCCTAATTGGACAAGAATTAGCCTAGGGAGGACGAAAATGACCTAATTGTTCATCCAATGACACAAAAACACCTATCGGATGAACAAGATTGGTTAGAAACCCTAATTGAACAAGATTAACTGTAGGGAGGACGAAAATGACCTAAATGTTCATCCAATGACACAAAACACCTATTGGATGCACAAGATTGCTTAAAAACCCTAATTGGACAAGATTAAGTTTAGGGAGGACGAAAATGACCTAAATGTTCATCCAATGACACAAAACACCTATTGGATGCACAAGATTGGTTAAAAACCCTAATTGGACAAGATTAAGTTTAGGGAGCACGAAAATGACCTAAATATTCATCCAATGACACAACACACCTATTGAATGAACAAGATTGGTTAAAAACCCTAATTGGACAAGATTAAGTGTAGGGAGGACGAAAATGACCTAAATGTTCATCCAATGACACAAAAACACCTATTGGATGCACAAGATTGGTTAGAAACCCTAATTGAACAAGATTAAGTGTAGGGAGGACGAAAATGACCTAAATGTTCATCCAATGACACAAAACACCTATTTGATGCACAAGATTGGTTAAAAACCGTAATTGGATAAGATTAAGTTTAGGGAGGACGAAAATGACATAAATATTCATCCAATGACACAACACACCTATTGAATGAACAAGATTGGTTAAAAACCCTAATTGGACAAGATTAAGTGTAAGGAGGACGAAAATGACCTAAATGTTCATCCAATGACACAAAACACCTATTGGATGCACAAGATTGGTTAAAAACCCTAATTGGACAAGAATTATCATAAGGAGGACGAAAATGACCTAATTGTTCATCCAATGACACAAAAACACCAATTGGATGCACAAGATTGATTAGAAACCCTAATTGAACAAGATTAAGTGTAGGGAGGACGAAAATGACCTAAATGTTCATCCAATGACAGAAAACACCTATTGGATGCCCACGATTGGTTAAAAACCGTAATTGGATAAGATTAAGTTTAGGGAGGACGAAAATGACATAAATATTCATCCAATGACACAACACACCTATTGAATGAACAAGATTGGTTAAAAACCCTAATTGGACAAGATTAAGTGTAGGGAGGACGAAAATGACCTAAATGTTCATCCAATGACACAAAAACACCTATCGGATGCACAAGATTGGTTAGAAACCCTAATTGAACAAGATTAAGTGTAGGGAGGACGAAAATGACCTAAATGTTCATCCAATGACACAAAACACCTATTGGACGCACAAGATTGGTTAAAAACCCTAATTGGATAAGAATTAGCCTAAGGAGGACGAAAATTACCTAAATGTTCATCCAATGACACAAAACACCTATTGGATGCACAAGATTAGTTAAAAACCCTAATTGGATAAGAATTATCTTAGGGAGGACGAAAATGACCTAATTGTTCATCCATTGACACAAAAACACCAATTGGATGCACAAGATTGGTTAGAAACCCTAATTGGAAAATATAAAGTGTAGGGAGGACGAAAATGACCTAAATGTTCATCCAATGACACAAAACACCTATTGGATGCACAAGATTGGTTAAAAACCATAATTGGATAAGAATTAGCCTAAGGAGGACGAAAATGACCTAAGTGTTCCTCCAATGACACAAAACACCTATTGGATGCACAAGATTGGTTAAAAACCCTAATTGGACAAGAATTAGCCTAGGGAGGACGAAAATGACCTAATTCTTCATCCAATGACACAAAAACACCTATCGGATGCACAAGATTGGTTAGAAACCCTAATTGAACAAGAATTATCATAGAGAGGACGAAAATGACCTAATTGTTCATCCAATGACACAAAAACACCAATTGGATGCACAAGATTGGTCAGAAACCCTAATTGGACAAGATAAAGTGTAGGGAGGACGAAAATGACCTAAGTGTTCATCCAATGACACAAAACACCTATTTGATGCACAAAATTGGTTAAAAACCCTAATTGGATAAGAATTAGCCTAAGGAGGACGAAAATGACCTAAATGTTCATCCAATGACACAAAACACCTATTGGATGCACAAGATTGGTTAAAAACCCTAATTGGATAAGAATTAGCCTAAGGAGGACGAAAATGACCTAAATGTTCATCCAATGACACAAAAACACCAATTGGATGCACAAGGTTCGTTAGAAACCCTAATTGGAAAAGATAAAGTGTAGGGAGGAGGAAAATGACCTAAATGTTCATCCAATGACACAAAACACCTATTGGATGCACAAGATTGGTTAAAAACCGTAATTGGATAAGAATTAGCCTAAGGAGGACGAAAATGACCTAAATGTTCATCCAATGACACAAAACACCTATTGGATGCACAAGATTGGTTAAAAACCCTAATTGTACAAGATTAAGTGTAGGGAGGACGAAAATGACCTAAATGTTCATCCAATGACACAAAACACCTATTGGATGCACAAGATTGGTTAAAAACCCTAATTGGATAAGAATTAGCCTAAGGAGGACGAAAATGACATAATTGTTCATCCAATGACACAACACACCTATTGAATGAACAAGATTGGTTAAAAACCCTAATTGGACAAGATTAAGTGTAGGGAGGACGAAAATGACCTAAATGTTCATCCAATGACACAAAACACCTATTGGATGCACAAGATTGGTTAAAAACCCTAATTGGACAAGAATTATCAAAGGGAGGACGAAAATGACCTAATTGTTCATCCAATGACACAAAAACACCAATTGGATGCACAAGATTGGTTAGAAACCCTAATTGGACAAGATAAAGTGTTGGGAGGACGAAAATGACCTAAGTGTTCATCCAATGAGACAAAACACCTATTGGATGCACAAGATTGGTTAAAAACCCTAATTGGACAAGAATTAGCCTAGGGAGGACGAAAATGACCTAATTGTTCATCCAATGACACAAAAACACCTATCGGATGCACAAGATTGGTTAGAAACCCTAATTGAACAAGAATTATCATAGAGAGGACGAAAATGACCTAATTGTTCATCCAATGACACAAAAACACCAATTGGATGCACAAGATTGGTTAAAAACCCTAATTGGAAAAGATTAAGTGTAGGGAGGACGAAAATGACCTAATTGTTGATCCAATGACACAAAAACACCAATTGGATGCACAAGATTGGTTAGAAACCCTAATTGGACAAGATAAAGTGTAGGGAGGACGAAAATGACCTAAGTGTTCATCCAATGACACAAAACACCTATTGGATGCACAAGATTGGTTAAAAACCCTAATTCGACAAGATTAAGTGTAGGGAGGACGAAAATGACCTAAATGTTCATCCAATGACACAAAAACACCTATCGGATGCACAAGATTGGTTAGAAACCCTAATTGAACAAGATTAAGTGTAGGGAGGACGAAAATGACCTAAATGTTCATCCAATGACACAAAACACCTATTGGATGCACAAGATTGGTTAAAAACCCTAATTGGATAAGAATTAGCATAAGGAGGACGAAAATGACCTAAATATTCATCCAATGACACAACACACCTATTGAATGAACAAGATTGGTTAAAAACCCTAATTGGACAAGATTAAGTGTAGGGAGGACGAAAATGACCTAAATGTTCATCCAATGACACAAAAACACCTATCGGATGCACAAGATTGGTTAGAAACCCTAATTGAACAAGATTAAATATAGGGAGGACGAAAATGACCTAAATGTTCATCCAATGACACAAAACACCTATTGGATGCACAAGATTGGTTAAAAACCCTAATTGGATAAGAATTAGCCTAAGGAGGACGAAAATGACCTAAATGTTCATCCAATGACACAAAACACCTAATGGATGCACAAGATTGGTTAAAAACCCTAATTGGACAAGAATTATCATAGGGAGGACGAAAATGACCTAATTGTTCATCCAATGACACAAAAACACCAATTGGATGCACAAGATTGGTTAGAAACCCTAATTGGAAAAGATAAAGTGTAGGGAGGACGAAAATGACCTAAGTGTTCATCCAATGACACAAAACACCTATTGGATGCACAAGATTGGTTAAATACCCTAATTGGACAAGAATTAGCCTAGGGAGGACGAAAATGACCTAATTGTTCATCCAATGACACAAAAACACCAATTGGATGCACAAGATTGGTTAGAAACCCTAATTGAACAAGATTAAGTGTAGGGAGGACGAAAATGACCTAACTGTTCATCCAATGACACAAAACACCTATTGGATGCACAAGATTGGTTAAAAACCCTAATTGGATAAGAATTAGCATAAGAGGGACGAAAATGACCTAAATGTTCATCCAATGACACAAAACACCTATTGGATGCACAAGATTGGTTAAAAACCCTAATTGGACAAGAATTAGCCTAGGGAGGACGAAAATGACCTAATTGTTCATCCAATGACACAAAAACACCTATCGGATGCACAAGATTGGTTAGAAACCCTAATTGAACAAGATTAAGTGTAGGGAGGACGAAAATGACCTAAATGTTCATCCAATGACACAAAACACCTATTGCATGCACAAGATTGGTTAAAAACCCTAATTGGACAAGAATTATCACAGGGAGGACGAAAATGACCTAATTGTTCATCCAATGACACAAAAACACCAATTGGATGCACAAGATTGGTTAGAAACCCTAATTGGACAAGATAAAGTGTAGGGAGGACGAAAATGACCTAAGTGTTCATCCAATGAAACAAAACACCTATTGGATGCACAAGATTGGTTACAAACCCTAATTGGACAAGATTAAGTTTAGGGAGGACGAAAATGACCTAAATATTCATCCAATGACACAACACACCTATTGAATGAACAAGATTGGTTAAAAACCCTAATAGGACAAGATTAAGTGTAGGGAGGACGAAAATGACCTAAATGTTCATCCAATTAAACAAAAACACCTATCGGATGCACAAGATTGGTTAGAAACCCTAATTGAACAAGATTAAGTGTAGGGACGACGAAAATGACCTAAATGTTAATCCAATGATACAAAACACCTACTGGATGCACAATATTGGTTAAAAACCCTAATTGGATAAGAATTAGCATAAGGAGGACGAAAATGACCTAAATGTTCATCCAATGACACAAAACACCTATTGGATGCACAAGATTGGTTAAAAACCCTAATTGGACAAGAATTATCATAAGGAGGACGAAAATGACCTAATTGTTCATCCAATGACACAAAAACACCAATTGGATGCACAAGATTGATTAGAAACCCTAATTGAACAAGATTAAGTGTAGGGAGGACGAAAATGACCTAAATGTTCATCCAATGACAGAAAACACCTATTGGATGCCCACGATTGGTTAAAAACCGTAATTGGATAAGATTAAGTTTAGGGAGGACGAAAATGACATAAATATTCATCCAATGACACAACACACCTATTGAATGAACAAGATTGGTTAAAAACCCTAATTGGACAAGATTAAGTGTAGGGAGGACGAAAATGACCTAAATGTTCATCCAATGACACAAAAACACCTATCGGATGCACAAGATTGGTTAGAAACCCTAATTGAACAAGATTAAGTGTAGGGAGGACGAAAATGACCTAAATGTTCATCCAATGACACAAAACACCTATTGGACGCACAAGATTGGTTAAAAACCCTAATTGGATAAGAATTAGCCTAAGGAGGACGAAAATTACCTAAATGTTCATCCAATGACACAAAACACCTATTGGATGCACAAGATTAGTTAAAAACCCTAATTGGATAAGAATTATCTTAGGGAGGACGAAAATGACCTAATTGTTCATCCATTGACACAAAAACACCAATTGGATGCACAAGATTGGTTAGAAACCCTAATTGGAAAATATAAAGTGTAGGGAGGAGGAAAATGACCTAAATGTTCATCCAATGACACAAAACACCTATTGGATGCACAAGATTGGTTAAAAACCGTAATTGGATAAGAATTAGCCTAAGGAGGACGAAAATGACCTAAATGTTCATCTAATGACACAAAAACACTAATTGGATGCACAAGATTGGTTAAAAACCCTAATTGGACAAGAATTATCATAGGGAGGACGAAAATGACCTAATTGTTCATCCAATGACACAAAAACACCAATTGGATGCACAAGATTGGTTAGAAACCCTAATAGGACAAGATAAAGTGTAGGGAGGACGAAAATGACCTAAATGTTCATCCAATGACACAAAACACCTATTTGATGCACAAGATTGGTTAAAAACCGTAATTGGATAAGATTAAGTTTAGGGAGGACGAAAATGACATAAATATTCATCCAATGACACAACACACCTATTGAATGAACAAGATTGGTTAAAAACCCTAATTGGACAAGATTAAGTGTAGGGAGGACGAAAATGACCTAAATGTTCATCCAATGACACAAAAACACCTATCGGATGCACAAGATTGGTTAGAAACCCTAATTGAACAAGATTAAGTGTAGGGAGGACGAAAATGACCTAAATGTTCATCCAATGACACAAAACACCTATTGGACGCACAAGATTGGTTAAAAACCCTAATTGGATAAGAATTAGCCTAAGGAGGACGAAAATTACCTAAATGTTCATCCAATGACACAAAACACCTATTGGATGCACAAGATTAGTTAAAAACCCTAATTGGATAAGAATTATCTTAGGGAGGACGAAAATGACCTAATTGTTCATCCATTGACACAAAAACACCAATTGGATGCACAAGATTGGTTAGAAACCCTAATTGGAAAATATAAAGTGTAGGGAGGAGGAAAATGACCTAAATGTTCATCCAATGACACAAAACACCTATTGGATGCACAAGATTGGTTAAAAACCGTAATTGGATAAGAATTAGCCTAAGGAGGACGAAAATGACCTAAATGTTCATCTAATGACACAAAAACACTAATTGGATGCACAAGATTGGTTAAAAACCCTAATTGGACAAGAATTATCATAGGGAGGACGAAAATGACCTAATTGTTCATCCAATGACACAAAAACACCAATTGGATGCACAAGATTGGTTAGAAACCCTAATAGGACAAGATAAAGTGTAGGGAGGACGAAAATGACCTAAATGTTCATCCAATGACACAAAACA
>JBBPBS010000471.1:88479-100644 GCA_037974835.1 Cicer judaicum | reverse complement strand
GGACAAGATTAAGTGTAGGGAGGACGAAAATGACCTAAATGTTCATCCAATGACACAAAACACCTATTGGATGCACAAGATTGGTTAAAAACCCTAATTGGACAAGAATTATCAAAGGGAGGACGAAAATGACCTAATTGTTCATCCAATGACACAAAAACACCAATTGGATGCACAAGATTGGTTAGAAACCCTAATTGGACAAGATAAAGTGTTGGGAGGACGAAAATGACCTAAGTGTTCATCCAATGAGACAAAACACCTATTGGATGCACAAGATTGGTTAAAAACCCTAATTGGACAAGAATTAGCCTAGGGTGGACGAAAATGACCTAATTGTTCATCCAATGACACAAAAACACCTATCGGATGCACAAGATTGGTTAGAAACCCTAATTGAACAAGAATTATCATAGAGAGGACGAAAATGATCTAATTGTTCATCCAATGACACAAAAACACCAATTGGATGCACAAGATTGGTTAGAAACCCTAATTGGACAAGATAAAGTGTTGGGAGGACGAAAATGACCTAAGTGTTCATCCAATGAGACAAAACACCTATTGGATGCACAAGATTGGTTAAAAACCCTAATTGGACAAGAATTAGCCTAGGGAGGACGAAAATGACCTAATTGTTCATCCAATGACACAAAAACACCTATCGGATGCACAAGATTGGTTAGAAACCCTAATTGAACAAGAATTATCATAAAGAGGACGAAAATGACCTAATTGTTCATCCAATGACACAAAACACCTATTGGATGCACAAGATTGCTTAAAAATCCTAATTGGACAAGATTAAGTTTAGGGAGGACGAAAATGACCTGAATGTTCATCCAATAACACAAAACACCTATTGGATGCACAAGATTGGTTAAAAACCCTAATTGGACAAGATTAAGTTTAGGGAGGACGAGAATGACCTAAATATTCATCCAATGACACAACACACCTATTGAATGAACAAGATTGGTTAAAAACCCTAACTGGACAAGATTAAGTGTAGGGAGGACGAAAATGACCAAAATGTTCATCCAATGACACAAAAACACCTATCGGATGCACAAGATTGGTTAGAAACCCTAATTGAACAAGATTAAGTGTAGGGAGGACGAAAATGACCTAAATGTTCATCCAATGACACAAAACACCTATTGGATGCACAAGATTGGTTAAAAACCCTAATTGGACAAGATTAAGTTTAGGGACGACGAAAATGACCTAAATATTCATCTAATGACACAACACACCTATTGAATGAACAAGATTGGTTAAAAACCCTAATTGGACAAGATTAAGTGTAGGGAGAACGAAAATGACCTAAATGTTTATCCAATGACACAAAAACACCTATCGGATGCACAAGATTGGTTAGAAACCCTAATTGAACAAGATTAAGTGTAGGGAGGACGAAAATGACCTAAATGTTCATCCAATGACACAAAACACCTATTGCATGCACAAGATTGGTTAAAACCCGTAATTGGATAAGATTAAGTTTAGGTAGGACGAAAATGACATAAATATTCATCCAATGACACAACACACCTATTGAATAAACAAGATTGGTTAAAAACCCTAATTGGACAAGATTAAGTGTAGGGAGGACGAAAATGACCTAAATGTTCATCCAATGACACAAAAACACCTATCGGATGCACAAGATTGGTTAGAAACCCTAATTGAACAAGATTAAGTGTAGGGAGGATGAAAATGACCTAAATGTTCATCCGATGACACAAAACACCTATTGGATGCACAAGATTGGTTAAAAACCCTAATTGGATAAGAATTAGCATAAGGAAGACGGAAATGACCTAAATGGTCATCCAATGACACAAAACACCTATTGGATGCACAAGATTGGTTAAAAACCCTAATTGGACAAGATTAAGTGTAGGGAGGACGAAAATGACCTAAATGTTTATCCAATGACACAAAAACACCTATCGGATGCACAAGATTGGTTAGAAACCCTAATTGAACAAGATTAAGTGTAGGGAGTACGAAAATGACCTAAATGTTCATCCAATGACACAAAACACCTATTGGATGCACAAGATTGGTTAAAAACCCTAATTGGATAAGTTTAAGTTTAGGGAGGACGAAAATGACATAAATATTCATCCAATGACACAACACACCTATTGAATGAACAAGATTGGTTAAAAACCCTAATTGGACAAGATTAAGTGTAGGGAGGACGAAAATGACCTAAATGTTCATCCAATGACACAAAAACACCTATCGGATGCACAAGATTGGTTAGAAACCCTAATTGAACAAGATTAAGTGTAGGAAAGACGAAAATGACCTAAATGTTCATCCAATGACACAAAACACCTACTGGATGCACAAGATTGGTTAAAAACCCTAATTGGATAAGAATTAGCATAAGGAGGACGAAAATGACCTAAATGTTCATCCAATGACACAAAACACCTATTGGATGCACAAGATTGGTTAAAAACCCTAATTGGACAAGAATTATCATAGGGAGGACGAAAATGACCTAATTGTTCATCCAATGACACAAAAACACCAATTGGATGCACAAGATTGGTTAGAAACCCTAATTGGACAAGATAAAGTGTAGGGAGGACGAAAATGACTTAAGCGTTCATCCAATGACACAAACCACCTATTGGATGCACAAGATTGGTTAAAAACCCTAATTGGACAAGAATTATTATAGGGAGGACGAAAATGACCTAATTGTACATCAGATGACACAAAAACACCAATTGGATGCACAAGATTGGTTAGAAACCCTAATTGGACAAGATAAAGTGTAGCGAGGACGAAAATGACTTAAGCGTTCATCCAATGACACAAAACACCTATTGGATGCACAAGATTGGTTAAAAACCCTAATTGGACAAGAATTAGCCTAGGGAGGACGAAAATGACCTAATTGTTCATCCAATGACACAAAAACACCTATCGGGTGCACAAGATTGGTCAGAAACCCTAATTGGACAAGATTAAGTTTAGGGAGGACGAAAATGACCTAAATATTCATCCAATGACACAACACACCTATTGAATGAACAAGATTGGTTAAAAACCCTAATTGGACAAGATTAAGTGTAGGGAGGACGAAAATGACCTAAATGTTCATCCAATGACACAAAAACACCTATCGGATGCACAAGATTGGTTAGAAACCCTAATTGAACAAGATTAAGTGTAGGGAGGACGAAAATGACCTAAATGTTCATCCAATGACACAAAACACCTATTGGATGCACAAGATTGGTTAAAAACCCTAATTGGACAAGATTAAGTTTAGGGAGGAAGAAAATGACCTAAATGTTCATCCAATGACACAAAACACCTATTGGATGCACAAGATTGGTTAAAAACCCTAATTGGACAAGAATTAGCGTAGGGAGGACGAAAATGACCTAATTGTTCATCCAATGACACAAAAACACCTGTCGGATGCACAAGATTGGTCAGAAACCCTAATTGAACAAGATTAAGTGTAGGGACGACGAAAATGACCTAAATGTTCATCCAATGACACAAAACACCTATTGGATGCACAAGATTGCTTAAAAACCCTAATTGGACAAGATTAAGTTTAGGGAGGACGAAAATGACCTAAATGTTCATCCAATGACACAAAACACCTATTGGATGTACAAGATTGGTTAAAAACCCTAATTGGACAAGATTAAGTGTAGGGAGGACGAAAATGACCTAAATGTTCATCCAATGACACAAAACACCTATTGGATGCACAAGATTGGTTAAAAACCCTAATTGGACAAGATTAAGTGTACGGAGGACGAAAATGACCTAAATGTTTATCCAATGACACAAAAACACCTATGGGATGCACAAGATTGGTTAGAAACCCTAATTGGACAAGATTAAGTTTAGAGAGGACGAAAATGACCTAAATGTTCATCCAATGACACAAAACACTTATTGGATGCACAAGATTGGTTAAAAACCGTAATTGGATAAGATTAAGTTTAGGGAGGACGAAAATGACATAAATATTCATCCAATGACACAACACACCTATTGAATGAACAAGATTGGTTAAAAACCCTAATTGGACAAGATTAAGTGTAGGGAGGACGAAAATGACCTAAATGTTCATCCAATGACACAAAAACACCTATCGGATGCACAAGATTGGTTAGAAACCCTAATTGAACAAGATTAAGTGTAGGGAGGACGAAAATGACCTAAATGTTCATCCACTGACACAAAACACCTATTGGATGCACAAGATTGCTTAAAAACCCTAATTGGACAAGATTAAGTTTAGGGAGGACGAAAATGACCTAAATGTTCATCCAATGACACAAAACACCTATTGGATGCACAAGATTGGTTAGAAACCGTAATTGGATAAGATTAAGTTTAAGGAGGACGAAAATGACCTAAATATTCATCCAATGACACAACACACCTATTGAATGAACAAGATTGGTTAAAAACCCTAATTGGACAAGATTAAGTGTAGGGAGGACGAAAATGACCTAAATGTTCATCCAATGACACAAAAACACCTATCGGATGCACAAGATTGGTTAGAAACCCTAATTGAACAAGATTAAGTGTAGGGAGGACGAAAATGACCTAAGTGTTCATCCAATGACACAAAACACCTATTGGATGCACAAGATTGGTTAAAAACCCTAATTGGACAAGAATTAGCCTAGGGAGGACGAAAATGACCTAATTGTTCATCCAATGACACAAAAACACCTATCGGATGCACAAGATTGGTTAGAAACCCTAATTGAACCAGATTAACTGTAGCAAGGACGAAAATGACCTAAATGTTCATCCAATGACACAAAACACCTATTGGATGCACAAGATTGGTTAAAAACCGTAATTGGATAAGATTAAGTTTAGGGAGGACGAAAATGACATAAATATTCATCCAATGACACAACACACCTATTGAATGAACAAGATTGGTTAAAAACCCTAATTGGACAAGATTAAGTGTAGGGAGGACGAAAATGACCTAAATGTTCATCCAATGACACAAAAACACCTATCGGATGCACAAGATTGGTTAAAAACCCTAATTGGACAAGAATTAGCCTAGGGAGGACGAAAATGACCTAATTGTTCATCCAATGACACAAAAACACCTGTTGGATGCACAAGATTGGTCAAAAACCCTAATTGTACAAGATTAACTGTAGGGAAGACGAAAATGGCCTAAATGTTCATCCAATAACACAAAACACCTATTGGATGCACAAGATTGGTTAAAAACCGTAATTGGATAAGATTAAGTTTAGGGAGGACGAAAATGACCTAAATATTCATCCAATGACACAACACACCTATTGAATGAACAAGATTGGTTAAAAACCCTAATTGGACAAGATTAAGTGTAGGGAGGACGAAAATGACCTAAATGTTCATCCAATGACACAAAAACACCTATCGGATGAACAAGATTGGTTAGAAACCGTAATAGGATAAGATTAAGTTTAGGGAGGACGAAAATGACCTAAATATTCATCCAATGACATATCACACCTATTGAATGAACAAGATTGGTTAAAAACCCTAATTGGATAAGAATTAGCCTAAGGAGGACGAAAATGACCTAAATGTTCATCATATGACACAAAACACCTATTGGATGCACAAGATTGGTTAAAAACCCTAATTGGACAAGAATTATCATAGGGAGGACGAAAATGACCTAATTGTTCATCCAATGACACAAAAACACCAATTGGATGCACAAGATTGGTTAGAAACCCTAATTGGAAAATATAAAGTGTAGGGAGGACGAAAATGACCTAAATGTTCATCCAATGACACAAAACACCTATTGGATGCACAAGATTGGTTAAAAACCATAATTGGATAAGAATTAGCCTAAGGAGGACGAAAATGACCTAAGTGTTCCTCCAATGACACAAAACACCTATTGGATGCACAAGATTGGTTAAAAACCCTAATTGGACAAGAATTAGCCTAGGGAGGACGAAAATGACCTAATTCTTCATCCAATGACACAAAAACACCTATCGGATGCACAAGATTGGTTAGAAACCCTAATTGAACAAGAATTATCATAGAGAGGACGAAAATGACCTAATTGTTCATCCAATGACACAAAAACACCAATTGGATGCACAAGATTGGTCAGAAACCCTAATTGGACAAGATAAAGTGTAGGGAGGACGAAAATGACCTAAGTGTTCATCCAATGACACAAAACACCTATTTGATGCACAAAATTGGTTAAAAACCCTAATTGGATAAGAATTAGCCTAAGGAGGACGAAAATGACCTAAATGTTCATCCAATGACACAAAACACCTATTGGATGCACAAGATTGGTTAAAAACCCTAATTGGATAAGAATTAGCCTAAGGAGGACGAAAATGACCTAAATGTTCATCCAATGACACAAAAACACCAATTGGATGCACAAGGTTCGTTAGAAACCCTAATTGGAAAAGATAAAGTGTAGGGAGGAGGAAAATGACCTAAATGTTCATCCAATGACACAAAACACCTATTGGATGCACAAGATTGGTTAAAAACCGTAATTGGATAAGAATTAGCCTAAGGAGGACAAAAATGACCTAAATGTTCATCTAATGACACAAAAACACCAATTGGATGCACAAGATTGGTTAAAAACCCTAATTGAACAAGAATTATCATAGGGAGGACGAAAATGACCTAATTGTTCATCCAATGACACAAAAACACCAATTGGATGCAGAAGATTGGTTAGAAACCCTAATAGGACAAGATAAAGTGTAGGGAGGACGAAAATGACCTAAATGTTCATCCAATGACACAAAACACCTATTGGATGCACAAGATTGGTTAAAAACCCTAATTGGACAAGAATTAGCCTAGGGAGGACGAAAATGACCTAATTGTTCATCCAATGACACAAAAACACCTATCGGACGCACAAGATTGGTTATAAACCCTAATTGAACAAGATTAAGTGTAGGGAGGACGAAAATGACCTAAATGTTCATCCAATGACACAAAACACCTATTGGATGCACAAGATTGGTTTAAAACCCTAATTGGATAAGAATTAGCCTAAGGAGAACGAAAATGACCTAAATGTTCATCCAATGACACAAAACACCTATTGGATCCACAAGATTGGTTAAAAACCCTAATTGGATAAGAATTAGCCTAAGGAGGACGAAAATGACCTAAATGTTCATCCAATGACACAAAACACCTATTGGATGTACAAGATTGGTTAAAAACTCTAATTGGATAAGAATTAGCCTAAGGAGGACGAAAATGACCTAAATGTTCATCCAATGACACAAAACACCTATTGGATGCACAAGATTGGTTAGAAACCCTAATTGGACAAGAATTATCATAGGGAGGACGAAAATGACCTAATTGTTCATCCAATGACACAAAAACACCAATTGGATGCACAAGATTGGTTAGAAACCCTAATTGAACTAGATTAAGTGTAGGGGGGACGAAAGTGACCTAAATGTTCATCCAATGACACAAAACACCTATTGGATGCACAAGATTTGTTAAAAACCGTAATTGGATAAGAATTAGCCTAAGGAGGACGAAAATGACCTAAATGTTCATCCGACGACACAAAACACCTATTGCATGCACAAGATTGGTTAAAAACCCTAATTGTACAAGATTAAGTGTAGGGAGGACGAAAATGACCTAAATGTTCATCCAATGACACAAAACACCTATTGGATGCACAAGATTGGTTAAAAACCCTAATTGGATAAGAATTAGCCTAAGGAGGACGAAAATGACCTAATTGTTCATCCAATGACACAACACACCTATTGAATGAACAAGATTGGTTAAAAACCCTAATTGGACAAGATTAAGTGTAGGGAGGACGAAAATGACCTAAATGTTCATCCAATGACACACAAAAACACCTATCGGATGCACAAGATTGGTTAGAAACCCTAATTGAACAAGATTAAATGTAGGGAGGACGAAAATGACCTAAATGTTCATCCAATGACACAAAACACCTATTGGATGCACAAGATTGGTTAAAAACTCTAATTTGATAAGAATTAGCCTAAGGAGGACGAAAATGACATAAATGTTCATCCAATGACACAAAACACCTATTGGATGCACAAGATTGGTTAAAAACCCTAATTGGACAAGAATTATCAAAGGGAGGACGAAAATGACCTAATTGTTCATCCAATGACACAAAAACACCAATTGGATGCACAAGATTGGTTAGAAACCCTAATTGGACAAGATAAAGTGTAGGGAGGACGAAAATGACCTAAGTGTTCATCCAATGACACAAAACACCTATTGGATGCACAAGATTGGTTAAAAACCCTTATTGGACAAGAATTAGCCTAGGGAGGACGAAAATGACCTAATTGTTCATCCAATGACACAAAAACACCTATCGGATGCACAAGATTGGTTAGAAACGCTAATTGAACAAGAATTATCATAGAGAGGACGAAAATGATCTAATTGTTCATCCAATGGCACAAAAACACCAATTGGATGCACAAGATTGGTCAGAAACCCTAATTGGACAAGATAAAGTGTAGGGAGGACGAAAATGACCTAAGTGTTCATCCAATGACTCAAAACACCTATTTGATGCACAAGATTGGTTAAAAACCCTAATTGGATAAGAATTAGCCTAAGGAGGACGAAAATGACCTAAATGTTCATCCAATGACACAAAACACCTATTGGATTCAAGAGATTGGTTAAAAACCCTAATTGGAGAAGAATTAGCCTAAGGAGGACGAAAATGACCTAAATGTTCATCCAATGACACAAAAACACCAATTGGATGCACAAGGTTAATTAGAAACCCTAATTGGAAAAGATAAAGTGTAGGGAGGAGGAAAATGACCTAAATGTTCATCCAATGACACAAAACACCTATTGGATGCACAAGATTGGTTAAAAACCGTAATTGGATAAGAATTAGCCTAAGGAGGACGAAAATGACCTAAATGTTCATCTAATGACACAAAAACACTAATTGGATGCACAAGATTGGTTAAAAACCCTAATTGGACAAGAATTATCATAGGGAGGACGAAAATGACCTAATTGTTCATCCAATGACACAAAAACACCAATTGGATGCACAAGATTGGTTAGAAACCCTAATTGGACAAGAATTAGCCTAGGGAGGACGAAAATGACCTAATTGTTCATCCAATGACACAAAAACACCTATCGGATGCACAAGATTGGTTAGAAACCCTAATTGAACAAGATTAAGTGTAGGGAGGACGAAAATGACCTAAATGTTCATCCAATGAAACAAAACACCTATTGGATGCACAAGATTGGTGAAAAATTGGATAAGAATTAGCCTAAGGAGGACGAAAATGACCTAAATGTTCATCCAATGACACAAAACACGTATTGGATGCACAAGATTGGTTAAAAACCCTAATTGGACAAGAATTATCATAGGGAGGACGAAAATGACCTAATTGTTCATCCAATGACACAAAAACACCAATTGGATGCACAAGATTGGTTAGAAACCCTAATTGGACAAGAATTAGCCTAGGGAGGACGAAAATGACCTAATTGTTCATCCAATGACACAAAAACACCTATCGGATGCACAAGATTGGTTAGACACCCTAATTGAACAAGATTAAGTGTAGGGAGGACGAAAATGACCTAAATGTTCATCCAATGACACAAAACACCTATTGGATGCACAAGATTGGTTAAAAACCGTAATTGGATAAGAATTAGCCTAAGGAGGACGAAAATGACCAAAATGTTCATCCAATGACACAAAACACCTATTGGATGCACAAGATTGGTTAAAAACCCTAATTGGATAAGTATTAGCCTAAGGAGGACGAGAATGACCAAAATGTTCATCCAATGACACAAAAACACCTGTCGGATGCACAAGATTGGTCAGAAACCCTAATTGAACAAGATTAAGTGTAGGGAGGACGAAAATGACCTAAATGTTCATCCAATGACACAAAACACCTATTGGATGCCAAGAATGCTTAAAAACCCTAATTGGACAAGATTAAGTTTAGGGAGGACGAAAATGACCTGAATGTTCATCCAATGACACAAAACACCTATTTGATGCACAAGATTGGTTAAAAACCCTAATTGGATAAGAATTAGCCTAAGGAGGACGAAAATGACCTAAATGTTCATCCAATGACACAAAACACCTATTGGATTCAAGAGATTGGTTAAAAACCCTAATTGGAGAAGAATTAGCCTAAGGAGGACGAAAATGACCTAAATGTTCATCCAATGACACAAAAACACCAATTGGATGCACAAGGTTAATTAGAAACCCTAATTGGAAAAGATAAAGTGTAGGGAGGAGGAAAATGACCTAAATGTTCATCCAATGACACAAAACACCTATTGGATGCACAAGATTGGTTAAAAACCGTAATTGGATAAGAATTAGCCTAAGGAGGACGAAAATGACCTAAATGTTCATCCAATGACACAAAAACACCAATTGGATGCACAAGATTGGTTAAAAACCCTAATTGGACAAGAATTATCATAGGGAGGACGAAAATGACCTAATTGTTCATCCAATGACACAAAAACACCAATTGGATGCACAAGATTGGTTAGAAACCCTAATAGGACAAGATAAAGTGTAGGGAGGACGAAAATGACCTAAATGTTCATCCAATGACACAAAACACCTATTGGATGCACAAGATTGGTTAAAAACCCTAATTCGACAAGAATTAGCCTAGGGAGGACGAAAATGACCTAATTGTTCATCCAATGACACAAAAACACCTATCGGATGCACAAGATTGGTTATAAACCCTAATTGAACAAGATTAAGTGTAGGGAGGACGAAAATGACCTAAATGTTCATCCAATGACACAAAACACCTATTGGATGCACAAGATTGGTTAAAAACCCTAATTGGATAAGAATTAGCCTAAGGAGAACGAAAATGACCTAAATGTTCATCCAATGACACAAAACACCTATTGGATGCACAAGATTGGTTAAAAACCCTAATTGGACAAGAATTATCATAGGGAGGACGAAAATGACCTAATTGTTCATCCAATGACACAAAAACACCCATTGGATGCACAAGATTGGTTAGAAACCCTAATTGGACAAGATAAAGTTTAGGGAGGACGAAAATGACCTAAATGTTCATCCAATGACACAAAACATCTATTGGATGCATAAGATTGGTTAAAAACCCTAATTGGATAAGAATTAGACTAAGGAGGACGAATATGACCTAAATGTTCATCCAATGACACAAAACACCTATTGGATGCACAAGATTGGTTAAAAACCCTAATTGGACAAGATTAAGTTTAGGGAGGACGAAAATGACCTAAATGTTCATCCAATGACACAAAACACCTATTGGATGCACAAGATTGGTTAAAAACCCTAATTGGACAAGAATTAGCGTAGGGAGGACGAAAATGACCTAATTGTTCATCCAATGACACAAAAACACCTATCGGATGCACAAGATTGGTTAGAATCCCTAATTGAACAAGATTAAGTGTAGGGAGGACGAAAATGACCTAAATGTTCATCCTATGACACAAAACACCTATTGGATGCACAAGATTAGTTAAAAACCCTAATTCGACAAGAATTATCATAGAGAGGACGAAAATGACCTAATTGTTCATCCAATGACACAAAAACACCTGTCGGATGCACAAGATTGGTCAGAAACCCTAATTGAACAAGATTAAGTGTAGGGAGGACGAAAATGACCTAAATGTTCATCCAATGACACAAAACACCTATTGGATGCCAAGAATGCTTAAAAACCCTAATTGGACAAGATTAAGTTTAGGGAGGACGAAAATGACCTGAATGTTCATCCAATGACACAAAACACCTATTTGATGCACAAGATTGGTTAAAAACCCTAATTGGATAAGAATTAGCCTAAGGAGGACGAAAATGACCTAAATGTTCATCCAATGACACAAAACACCTATTGGATTCAAGAGATTGGTTAAAAACCCTAATTGGAGAAGAATTAGCCTAAGGAGGACGAAAATGACCTAAATGTTCATCCAATGACACAAAAACACCAATTGGATGCACAAGGTTAATTAGAAACCCTAATTGGAAAAGATAAAGTGTAGGGAGGAGGAAAATGACCTAAATGTTCA